>CAWUFW010024784.1:0-54795 GCA_963921515.1 Calotriton arnoldi | reverse complement strand
GCCATCTTGGCCACGCCCCCCTATCAAAGTCTTTAAGTGTAGGATTAGCACAGTGCCATCCACGCCGAGATTGAAAGGGACAAAGTCTTTTGCCATTTCCACAGCAAAGTCTTTAAGCATAGGATTAGAACAGTGCTATCCATGCCGAGCTGTAAAATGGTCAAAGCCTTTTACCACTCCAGGCACAGTATTACAGCTTTGGATTGGTAAAATACCATCCAAGGACACAAACCCCTGCAAGTTCCACACAAATATTAATTACATCTGTGTGGTACTTGAAGACTACCTTGCAGGAAAAATATCAAAGGAAGTCTATTTGGTGACAGCCTTGACCGATCAGTGATCCAGCGCGGCTAATATAAATTTCTCCTTAGGACACCAATCCAAGTAAAACACTTACGCAACCTATTGTTATTTACAACTTATGTCGGTGGGGCCCATGACACCGCATACATACATTCATTCAATCTCTGGATTACACGCTAAGGAGAATGTGCTGCTGGACGAACGGGATACCTTGTTAAATTTGACAGAATAATAATCTATACATTATATACATTAACTTTGGATCCTGTGAGTTCTAAACATCAAGGTACTCCGCTATTCGGTCGATGGACCAACTAGTAGAATAAGTTGATGGTGATTAAGACCAGCTCAATCACAATTAAAACCTTTAACATTTATAAATCATAAATTTATTAAAGAAACACGGACTCATTTTAAAGTTAGAATATAATTTTATCTAAATTCTTCAATCAAATAAGTGAAAATTCTTTATTAAACAAACACATTTAATATATCAATAAACATTTAAGAAAGGTTTAGGAAAAGTGAAAATTATGCATTACACACGGCCAGGGGGAGATGGAGATGACAAGAATGGTTCACTAAAGGAAATAAACCGCAGATCACAGAATAGAACTCCCAAACTGACTGACTGTCCCGCTAACCTCCTCGGACGCACCTCCCGAACTATCTCGTTCCTTCCCCAGTCAAAGTTCAAAGTCCAAAATGACAGAGTCTTATGATTCTTGCTTTTGTCTTGGTTATCCCTATATTGTCTTGTGTTTACTCTACAGACATCAAAGCTATGTTTCTTTTCAGTTTTTTTTTGACCCACGATGCAGATTGTTCATAAACCTTCGCTGTCTTTTGGACCTTTTCCAGAGTGGGGTCTCCTAGTACCCATATTCTTTCCTGTATTCTTTTACTTGACCATAAGTTTGTCTCTTTGCATTTCCTCATTGGGCATTCCAGAATTGCATATAGTAGACAGGCTTCTAGAAGCAGTCAAAAAATTATCTAAAGTGTCACCTTCCTTTTGTCACCTACTGTGGAACGGTATCTTTGTAAAGTGATGCTCAGTGCAAGTTTGAAGTAATTTTCTAATCATAATATTGCCTCCTCATAGTCAGGATGGGTATAGTCCTAAAAATCTCCTGCCCTGCGTGCCCAAGCAATGTAGTAAAATAAATTTTATGCACTCAACAGGCATTTTATTAACAATGGTGCCGGAGCGAGGGATGAGGCAGCCCTTGAAGGTCACGGTGGTCAGGGGTCAGCTCAACAGGCGTGTCAACAGGAGACATTAATAAAACAGAGGTAAGGATGGCCACAGAATTCTGTAGGTTCTGTGCAAAGATGGCAGCACTTGGGGGAGGGGGGGTCAATGTAGAAAGTCCTAATCACCAAAGTTAGTCTGTTACATTAAAGGCTACAATGGACAGTGATTAACCAATATGTATTATCGTGAATAAATGATCACCAATACACACAAAGTCTCATCATGAAATACCGTTTGGAACCAAAAAATGGACAATTAGAATATTTATGAGGTTCCATGAGCACAACAACCAAGGGAGGATTGGAAGGAGGGTGGGAAGCCAAGGGGAGAGAGAGGGATAAAATATAGCATGTTGATATGCCAAAATCTCCAGAAATATGACACTGAAACTAGTTTGAAACAAAATGGGAGCCGTTTGGAGTTTTCTATGAATCCTTTGCCTTTCCCCTCCTCCTTTACTTCTTCTAGGGCCATTATCAGATTCACCCTCAGTAACCCTGCCAGTTTCATGGTGTCTCAGCCCTCCCATCTCGACGTAACCTTCACCTACAAATAAGTAAACAAAGCACACCACCAACAGCAGCTGAGAGGAAGCCTTCCCGGAAGGAGCCTCCCTTTCCTGGGAACTGCAGCCTCCATTAACAAACAAGTGCAGAGAAGCCAGTTTAACAAACATCGTTCTTGTGCTTTCTATTTTTAGGTATTTCCAAAATAAGAGAAGCAAAACTAAAGCACTTGAAGAGCAACATTTCATTGTCTATGTGCGGGGGAGCTGAACGAGGAGATCTCTAGTTTTAAGAAGAGGTTTCCAGCTATTTTTAATCCCCATTCTGACCCAAACGATAGATGCTAGTTAACCAGCTGCGGGGTCAAGAGTGAAATGTTTCCGTCATTTAGCCCTTAGCCGACCGCAAAATAGCAGAGAATATGTACTATTTGTTTTGCACACTGGCAAATGGTAAAAAAGTAAATTTATGTAACCTGTTTATAACACCTTAGGTGCAGATGTTCCCCCGACGTGGTCTTCTTCCACTGTTGAGCCCCTTTTTAGGTTTCGCCTGCACAGCGCTTGCAAAATTTGTTGTATTAAATATATCTTGAAAGGGGCTTACATCCCGCCTTCCCTTCCCCTCCCCTTCCTATTTATCCGTGTGCTAGTCTTTTTTTCTTTTACTCCTTTCTATTGGTTGTGGGCGTTCTTTTCCTGTGTTCCCTGTGTTTTTTTTCTCTTATCTAGCTCCCGTGGCCCAAGTATTAATTCACATCCGCCCCTTGTCGCTTTGATGGGAGGAACTTCTTTAATTTGATTGCTGCACAGCATTTATTGTTGTCAAGATCAGCGGAGAGCCAGATCCTTGGGCTTGATCATATGCATCCAATGGGCACTTTGCCCCACCCCCTCCAATCTCCAAAGTTGTGCAGTCTCTCCTGGT
Organism: Calotriton arnoldi; assembly: GCA_963921515.1. Taxonomy (NCBI): domain Eukaryota; kingdom Metazoa; phylum Chordata; class Amphibia; order Caudata; family Salamandridae; genus Calotriton; species Calotriton arnoldi. The sequence continues at coordinate 51,798 of CAWUFW010024784.1, read as the reverse complement.
TCCCACCTTGTTGCTTCCCCTCTACCCCGCCGTTCACTGTTTCCCTCCGGTACTGTTCATTGCCCCTTGATAGCCTTGATTCGTGACTGCCTTTGCCATTGCCAGTACCACAGAGCAGTACCACAGAGCAGCCAAAGGACTCACCAACCTGCCAGCATCGAGGGGGCCTTAGCGTGAGTGCGTGCACCACCGGGAGAGGAGCGTGGAGTAAGGACTCCAACTCCCAGCAGCCTCGGCGCCACCATCAACAATACCGCACCCAGAGGCTCATAAATTAACTCAGAGGCTCCCGCAGCGCGGGACGCGCCCGGGCAAAGCCCGGGCCAAGGGCGGACCCGTCCTGTGCCCGTCCAGCGACAGGAGGAGGCAGGGCGGGGCCACCCCCTTTCCATCTAGCCTCTGGGTACAGGTCACCCGAAAGCAGCGGCCGACAGTAAAGGACGCCTTACACCTTGAGCGGTAAGGCAGGAAGAGACACTGGGACTTATGGTACATGCTTTAATCCTATTTTTCTCAAGGCTTTTTATTTATATTATACCTATAATATCTACAAGGTGCCCACTCTACTACTGCTATTTTAGCTGCCCATAGGACCAAGGTGTGCGAGATGCAATACCAGCTATAGGTGACTGTTTCCTGTACCTGTAGAGTGTAAAGACATTGTATGTTAAAAAGGGGGGGGCCAAAGGACGAAGGGTAGTTAATTCCGAGCGATAAATACACAAGAGGCTGGGTTGGTGGGTTAATGCGTAGAGCATCGAGTTAATCCGAGAAAGAAAAAGGGTGACAAGCGCAACAAGCTAGATTTGCCCTTTTCCCCATTGGGTGTGGTGTACCTTAGTATCCCCTGCTTTTCCTAACCATTTTTTTTTTTTTTAAATCTGTTGTAATTGTTTTATAAATCCACACATAGCAATCATACATCAGTGACTAAAATTTGTACCTTACATCCTGTCGTCAGCTCCTGTGCCCCCACAGTTTCCTGTGACGAGACTTTCCTGCTTTACAATCTAATACAATATAGGTCACTGCACAGCAGACATCAGGATGTACACATACTTATTTCAATGGGTTCATATTGTCCTTCCTAGTACGTTATCTATTTAGCAATGTAAGCCATAAAATACTCAACAAACCATCGCAATCGAACTCCCTCCCCCCTCCCTCTGCCTCCGGTGTGTCCAAACTTCTAAGCACTTAGTCTAATATAAATATCAGTTCCTTCAATTCACGTTTCGGGATAGTTTGTGGGACAATACCTGCTGCACTCCGTAAATCTCGCATTACCCCATTCACCCACCTCAGGGTTAGGCCCTTGCTGCCGTCTCTGCTCCGTGAGCGATCAGGGGGAGCCCACTAGATCTTCCCCAGCAAGGCCCGCCTCCGAGTCAGTGTCAGGTATTTGTAGCGCTATCACTAGGGCCTCCCACGCTCTTGCTGCTTCCATCGCCTTCTCATTATTAGTACGTATAGCCTGTTGCAATCTAACTGTACTCTCGCTTTTGGCCCATTTAAGTAGCTCCGATTTCCACTTCCCTATGGTAGGTCCTCGTCGTGACTTCCATTGGGCCGTGATCTCTCTCTTAGCTAGCAGTAGGCCTAGGTCCAGAAACTTGCTCGTAGTTTTTGTTTTAGGAGTATGCGGAAACCAATGTAATATACAGGTACCCATGTCAGTGTCTATGTGTGCGCTCTGTAATTCCACAAAGCAGATTGACTACCTCCTTCCAGTACGTTCCCAGCTGTCCACAAGTCCATAGCATATGAGGTAAATCTGCCCCCTCTAAATTACAGCGTGGGCAGTGGGCGGTATCCATCCGAAAATATTGATTAATCTTGGCCGGGGTTAAATAAGCCCTATGCAGTATAAAGAAGTGTATTAATTGAAACCTGGCATTCCGTGTACTCTTCCAGGCCCTTCGAATCAATTGGGCCCACGTCATTTCCGGTATTTCCTTCCCAAGGTCTTCCTCCCACTTTCCCTGTAACTCTGTCAGTGGGCACAAGCCTTCCGTAACCAATCGCCTGTAGAGACATCTAATTGCCTAACTGTCTCTGCCGCCATCACTTGCTTTTCCTAACCATTGTTGTAAATTCTCACATAGCAGAGATAAAAGAGACCCGCACCGCCAATATGGGAAAAAGAAAACACGGAGCCACTAGCAAAAAAGCCCCTTCCCCAGACAAGACACAAGCGTCATTACTAAAATATATTACGGGGGTGATGGGAGCCATAGAAAAGCAGATCTCGACGGTAGAAGAATCATTGTTATCTGGGGGGGGGGAGTGAAACAGCCACTATTATCAAAGTACGCTCCCCCATCAAGGAGTACGAGAGCAGTGGCAACGCCAACATGGAGATCAGATCAAGTAGGGAGAATGACAGTAAAGAATCTATGATGAATAACAACTCATCAGAGGGGGCCCATTACAATATCAAGGATAGGATGGGGGATAATACAACAAGCACAGGAAATACGAGGGAGGATGATGGGGTAGTGGCTAATAGGGAAAACGGCTGTGTTCAATACATAAATGACAGTATTTCCCTGGCAAAATCTAGTTCCCTCCCATTAAAGCGGGTGAGAAAAAGAGCATGCCCCCAGAATACACCGGCCCTAACAAGAAAAGAGTCGACTAGGAACAATAAGGGTAAACCTCTCATCCAGAGGTTGGCCCAAACAGAGGTAAATGCAAAGACTACCCCATCAGCTCCAAAAATCAATTTAATTATCCAAAAATTAGATGCTTTAACTGAGGCGTTCCAAATACTAGATCAGTATGTGAAAGAGTCCATGGGCACAATACAAGCTAGACTAACTGAAGTTGAAAGTAGAACTAACTCCTGCCTAGAACTTTTGACAATTTTTTCAGCAGGCCAAAAGCACACGGATAATGATAAAATAGATCCCGCCCCTCCACGTACAGTATCGGCTGAATCGAGTAGCATCCACTTGACTAAGGATAGCTCAATAAGAGGACCATCACTAATCCCTCCAATAACGAGGGTTTGAAAAACGTAGGAGGGGTAGACGTACTTAGACCAAGGTTAGCTGGAGGGGACAGGTCGAGGAATGAGAAGGGAAAGGACACTGGTAGAGCCCGGGAAACACCAGGGGCTATCAACCAGGAGGAAGAAATAACAGAAAGTTTTTTAGAAACTTTGGACCTTCCACCAGCAGCCGCTCCATACGTGGTAGTCTTGTCGAACGTCCCCCCGCTGAATATAAATGAAAAAGAGAACTGGGTCTCACTGAGAAATAAGGCTCTAAACTGGCTAGGTGTGAGAACAGGCCGAACACATCACCTATTTAGAGACTTTAAGATGGTAAGGAGAGTTAAGTGGGAAGGGAGAGGGACTAAAACACAGAGTGGTGATTGTGTGGTAGTGAACTTTAGGTGTCCCCAGTTGGTGGACGTAGTACTAGACAGGATTGGGACCTCTGGCACTCATGGAGAAGGTATACTCTTACGCCCCCTTGGTTACTTCTACCAGCCTCTAAATAAAAGATATACTCGAAGTTCTCAACCGTGGCATGAGCAGAGAGCAAGCTTTTTAAATATTACAATCCTGACCCACAATAGATTCCAGAGTCTAACGACGCTGGACGGACTGGACTGACTCAAGGAGGAGACCAGACCGACAGGACATAACGGATTACAAATAACCCAGGATAAGGAAAAGTTTGTAGGGATAACCATGGTCAGGAACCCTCCGACAATACACGAAGATATTACTTTGAGGAATCAAACAGCTGCCCAACTAACCAACGATAAGGTTCAATCCCCCACGAAAGAAAATCAAGCAGATAGAGAAGCTTTACCCAAAACTGAGACTTTTGGATGTACGTTTTGGAACGTGGCGGGACTACGTGGCAAAATACATTCTACATTATGGTTGGATTTTATAAGGAAATATCAAATCATATGTCTCCAAGAGACATGGCTTACGGAGGTCATCCACATAAATGGGTACATGTCATACTTTACACAAGCAATACACTCCTTTCATGGAAGGGCTAAGGGGGATCTATGTACCTATATAGCAAATACGTTACAGTTTACCAAAATAGAGTTTAAGACAAACAATCCGTTCTATCATGTGATGGTGTGTAGTACAAAAGGGTCTGCTAGCCTGGTAATAATCAACTTCTATAACAACGCCACCTTGAGAGTAATAACTGATACGTTACATGAATTAAACAAGGACCTAGAACGCATTATTGAGGGTAAAGATAAATTCATCACAGTCCTGTGGGGGGGGGGGATTTTAACAAACGTCAGTGCGACACACAGTCAGGGAAAATTTGCGCTATGTCAACTAAGGAAGACATAGATCTCCCACATTTCGCTCACAGCATATATGGCAACAAATTAAATGAATTAATATTAAAATTCGATTTGGCATTCCCAAACGAAATTTCAACACCTTATGCACACCGAGGGAAAACATTTAATGGGTCCACCAACGGTAGCATCATAGACCACATCTTATTGTCAAACCATTGTGCGGGTGCCATTTTTAATTTCAGTACAAAAGAGATTGCAATAAGCGACCACTTCCCACTGACCCTTCAATTAGCAACAGTATCTTTTTTTAATCGACCTAATAATAACGTAATACCACAGGCAGAGAGGATTGAATTATTAAGGCGGAATGGATATACCCTGTGCTGGACACAGATAATCCCAGAGGACTTCCTCACACAGTTAATAATAAAAAATAAAGCGGACTTTGATGTATGTCTAAACGAAAATGTATCCCCAAAGGATATAATTGGAGCATTCTTGGCTATTGCAAAGGATGTGAAAGAGAGACTTTTTGCCCCTAGCAGGAAGATAAAAAAGAGAGACAAAGGGTGGTTTGACTCTGTATGTACTAAAGCACATAAAAATTTGAAAGAGGCACTACATAAAACGCCTAGGTGCAATAGAGAAGTACAGCAGTGTAGATTAGATTATAAGCAGGCAGTAAAGAAGAGAAAAGTTTATTTAAGAGAGTCTGCATGGGAGTCCCTACAAGAGGCTGTGGAGGGTAACGATGAAAGAACGTTTTGGAAGATAATTAATTCCTCACCCTGAAGCAAAGAGACGACCCCCAAAATTGAGATTGCAATTTTAGAGGAAGAATGGGTTGAGCACTTTGCTAGAATTTATTCGGCACCTGATAAAATAAAGCCTCAAAACCAGGGATTGACGATAAAGGATAGTGAAACACAGTCCCTAACTTCTGTTATTTCTCCTTTCTCCTATGAGGAAGTCATTAGAGCAATACAATCTAGTAAGAGTAGGAAAGCACCAGGGGCAGACTCAATCCCGGTTGATCTATACAAGGATAAGGTATATCTATGGGGACCCTTACTTACGCAGGTGCTGAGGGCTTCTTGCCTAGTAGGCTTCCTCGCTTCCTGGGGAGAGTCAATCATAGTACCGATTTATAAAAAAGGGGACCGCCAGGACCCTGCATGTTACTGGCCGATCTCCTTGATTGACTCCCTGGTTAAAATAGCAGGACGTATAATCTTAGAGAGACTGCAGAACTGGGCGGAAAGTGAGGGGAAACTCACAGACCTGCAATATGGGTTTAGATCTGGGGTTGGTATATGCTTAATGGGAAATATGTAAGAATCAAGAAGGGGTCTTTATACCTAGCCTTCGTCGATCTTACATCGGCGTTTGATTGTGTGATACGTGGGAGGCTGTGGGCAAAGTTGAAAGAAATGGGGGTCGAGGGACCGATCATCAGTTTTTTAAGGGATTTATACTCAGGATGCAGAGCCAAGATAAGGTACGGGGATGGAGGAGAGTGCACCAGGGCCTTCGATGTGGAGAGAGGGGTAAGACAGGGGTGTGTCTTGGCCCCCTTCCTGTTCTCACTGTATATAAACAGTGTGGGGGAGGAGCTTGCGGCCACTACCAAAGATCTTCCACAAATAGGCACACGCCCTGTCCCTGCACTCCTCTACGCCGATGATGCAGTGTTAATGGCACGCACCCCATTGGCCCTACAGACGCTGCTCACAAACTTTGTCAAATATATGAGTGATCTGGGACTCCAAGTTAATCAGACAAAAACTTTTATCATGAAGTGTGGAAAGAACAACGTAAAATGTAGAAACGTACAGATAAAAGGGATAAAGATTGATTTTACGAACACCTTCTCTTACCTTGGAGTACTATTTGACAAGGACGGGACATGGAATAACGCAATTGAAAATAGAAATATCTTGTTCAGTAGGGCATGCTGGGCCATTAGAGGCTTCGCAAGTAGACTAGGTATGAACCCCCCAGAAATGATGATGAAAATATATAAAGCAAAATGCACTAGTATTGCACTTTATGGGGCGGGCATATGGGGGCACAAGAGATGTGCTGAATTGCAAGCAACGGAAAATAACTTTTTTAGATATCTTTTAGCTATTCCAAAAAGTACCTCAGCTTATGTAACACATTCCGAACTTGGTGCCCCATATCTCTGCGATTTAATCAAACTACAACCAATTCTGCTGTGGCACAAAATATGGACGTCAGACCATACTGATTTCAACCGAGCAATAATCAATGACTGTTTGAAATTAAGTGCGTATAAATCTATTCCATGGTTGACGTATGTCCGGCAGTTTTTTGGTGATATGGCCCATCCTGAGAATTTTGACAATCCAGAGACACTAGTTCCCATAAGCAGAAAGTCACTGAAAACAGAGGCGGGGGCTCATTTGGAAAAACTTAGCCTGACAATTGAAATCCCGAAACCTACCGTTCTACCCAATCAAATGATATTAACCACCTTTAATATGCAGCCCTATCTCAAAACTGTTTTAAACACACGTCACAGGTTTGTGCTCACACGCCTAAGGCTGGATATGTTTCACAGATTATGTACCTTTCCCAAAATGAATGATTGGTCACGAGATCTGGTAAATTGTCCATGTGATGGCAGATTGCGCCAGAATACAATGCATGTGGTTTTAATGTGTACATTTTATTCTAAGTATAGGAAGCGGTATATTCTTCCAATTATAAGGCACCAAAATTTCAAACAATGTCGCCCAGCTTATTTGTACTTACAGTCATTGCCATCACTAGAGATTTGCTGCAGCATGTCATCTTTTCTCTGGGCAGTGTTGTATGCTAGAAAGAAGCTGATAACAGGTGCCGGATAGAGAATACTAATTGGAACATATACCTTGAGCCATGATCAATAAGGTAATCGGGATTATTAATAATGGGAAGTGGGAAATGAAGAATGCGGGGCAAATGCACTTTAAACCTTTTAGGATTGCATTATCGAACTCTGTATAGTGGCGGCTTTTTAGCAATTTCTCTTTCTGTTTATAACTTTTTATATGTATTCGATTGAAACTAATGAAGTGTTTTTTAAACATCTGCTTTTATGATGAAATTGTCTTTTAACTCCTTTTAAAAATGTAGTTACATGAATTTGTTTTTTATTTTTTTAAGTGTGTAAATGCTTTTATGGATATTCTGTCATGGCTCCGAATAAAGTTATATATGACTATGAACATGTTAGTAAACATCGTGGCATGTATTTTGTCGTCAGTTTTCATTTTGTGCTTTCAAATATTCTGTTTTGCATCCTGTGACATCGCGAAATAAGTACACTTCACGCTGTTACTTGAAGCGTAAAAGGCCATTTTATTAGGACAAGGTTGCAACAGTTTAAACTTTAACAATAAACCATAAATGCAGATAATATATAACTTTTATCATCACCATACAGCTCATTCTCCTCATCCGTCCTCAAACCAACTCACCTGTTTCACTCCTCCCTTTCACTCTGTGACCTCCTTTTTATCCCCATTCTCACCTTCACTTGCCCTCCAAACATCCTCTCTTGAATTTCTTCTGTTGTTCATTGCAACCCGCACCCCACCATCAGTCACCTGTGTACCCTTCTCCCCCACCCCAAGGGGTGGATCCGCCCGTATGTGACTCACCACCCCTCCAAAGTACCACTTCACCTATTGCCCTGCAACATGTCCTAAATTGGCACGCTCAAACCTTTACCCCTGCACCTCTCCTAAAACCTAGTAGGGTGGGTGGGTGGCCAACTATTTTCCCTACCCTACCCGGTGGTGTCAGGTGTCAGGAAGAGGCCGGATCCTCCTCTCCTGACACCTTTATAGCCCACCCTACTCCCGCCCCTTAACCTCCTCCCTCGAGCCCCCTCCCCACCTTGTCCTTCCGGTCTGCGCGAAGTGCCCCGGGGGAAGACTGGTCTGCGACCTTCACTTCCCCCGGGGGCTGGCACTTGCCCTCCAAACATCCTCTCTAGAATTTCTTCCGTTGTTTATTGCATCTCGCACCCCACCATCAGTCACCTGTGTACCCATCTCCCCCAACCGAGGGGTGGATCCGCCCATATGTGACTCACCACCCCTCCAAAGTACCACCAAACAAGTAACCCCCGTAGGGCGGTTAACTGCCCCCCCCCCACAGCTCCTGTGCACCTTTCGACAACCCTCAGTATTCCCTGCGGCACCAAATGGACTCATTCCATAACTTACTGATCGCATCCCGCATTTCCATCATGCAGTATGCATTCCACATCTGCGAAAGGTGCACCCCATCATCCCTGAACAACTATGGCTCTTCCAACTTAAGACCCACATGTGCAATCACCTTAATGTCCTTTTTCTGGCAGAACACCCTCATCGCCCTATTCAATTTCCTGCGGGCCTTATCAATGGCTGCATGCTTGACCGCCCCCCTCCATACTTTGCGAGGCACAAACTCAGTCCATATTAAACATGTACCAGCCAGATTCCTCTTCATGGCCTCCAAATCCATCTGCATGTGCTGCAGCAACGTCAGTCCTGACTCACGCACTAGATCGTTTTCTCCCTGGTGTATCACCAGCATGTCTGGGCAGCCCCACTGTGGTACCATTTTTGTCAACCACGGCAATAAAGCCCCCCATCGCATTCCCCCTTTACCCCACCAAAACACTTTGTGATGACTGCTCCTCAGGCCCAGGTTGCGTCCATACACCTGCTGGTCCGCATATTTGGCTGCCCAGTGAACGAACGAATGTCCCACGATCCAGCTAACCGTCTTGGTTCCCGGGCCGTTCACGCATCCTATGATATAAAGGAAATTGATTAGCTTTAAGAAACCCCCCCCCATGCGCTAGCACCTCTTGCCCTATCTGCGCACATATCTCTCGCAGCACCTGGATCTCCATCTTCCAAACTGGCGAATTTTGTCCCAGGACCACCCTAAACGCGCCACTGCTGTAGCAGCGCCAATTCGGAAGGAACGTGTGCCAAACTTCGCTGGCGTCCTGCCCACTTTGCGTAGTGCCATGCGCAAAACCGCTAGCAGCTGAAAAGCCGTCATCCGACCTCCTGACGCATGGTAAAAAATCACTGCTAAAGGCCTTCCTGGTCTCGCTACATAATCTCGCTATTCACGCACCGGGCACACGCCACTGCAACCACTTTCATTCAACCAAATCCATCTCCCCCTGCCCATCTGATCTGTCTTAGAGCGACTCAGCCAGGTCCCCAATCGACCCTGGTCCAGTTGCACCTCCCCATATGTCACCCCTAACTGACTTGCCGTCCCCAACAACTCTGAAACCCGAAAAGCCCCAAAAAACATCCAAATCATACATAGCCGAAATAAAAACAACTCAAATGGGTCATAACAACACTCTGGCAAAACCTCCAATAACTTTTGCAACAATTCAAACGTGATAGCCTCCCTCGGCGCTCCCCCCCACCCCATCGTTCCCGCCCCCAGCCTTTTAACATTCTGCTCAAAATGTCATCTTTGGCGGGATCAAAACCTAGATATAGCTTGGTGTAGAAGGATATCCCTGCCAACTTTCCTGCTATTATCCCCTGCGATAAACCCTTATCAATGCAACGTAAGACAAAACTCAACACTCCCAGCTCAGTGTCCTGCTGCGTAAGGCTCATTGTGGCTACAGCTCGGCCCATAAACTCCCCAAATTCAGGCCATGCCAGCCTGTAGCTCCGTCTCGTGGATTCCGCCAACGACCTCTCGACCAGCTTTATCACTCTCACTTCCCCCAGGCCCAGATGTCTTCCAGCAGCTCTGTCTTGCATTCTTCCGCTCCGGGCGCCAGTCTTCAGAATTGCTGCCACTGCAAACGAGACAAAGCATCCGCAATGTCATTGCTCGCCCCTGGGACATGTTTGGCACGAAAACCTTTGCAAAAGCCGCAAGACCCTCAAGTCCCTAGCCCTCTGCCTGTTCACCAGCTCGACCACTGTCATGTTGTCCACATGGAAAAGCAGCGTCCGATTCTGTAGTTCGGCTCCCCACACCGCCAATGCCACCAAAAGCGGAAAAACTCCAAAAATGCAATGCTCTGTCCCTGCCTCAGCCAGTGTGCCGGCCACTGTTCGGCGCACCAACGTCCATCCTAGAACAGTCCAAAACCTAAAGCACCTGCCGCATCTGAAAAAATCTGAACTTGCCAGACTGTGTTTTCTTCCACAAAATCCAAAGACACACCCTTAAATTCAGTCAAAAACGTCTGCCACACCCTCAAATCCGCCCTGACTCCCATCAAAATCCTCACCCTGTGGGGTGGTAAAACAGCGCCTGACATGGAGACGCTGGCAAAAAGTTCTCCCTGCTCTCACTACTCTGCAAGCAAAATTCAGGAAGCCCAGCAGCTTCTGTACCGCTCTCAGCTCGATCTTCTTTTCATGCACAACCCACGACAGAAAGGTCTGGATGTCTTCCACTTTGTCTTTAGGCAGCCGTGCCATCCAGTGCACCGAGTCCAGTTCAATGCCCAAAAAAGTCAGTCTGCAGCTGGGCCCAGCCGTTTATTGTGGCACCAAAGGCACCCCAAACTTCTGCATCAGTCCTTCAAATAGCTGCAATGCCTTCGCACAAACCCCTGCGTCTCCTTTTCCTACGAACAAAAAATCATCCAGGTAATGAGACACTCCCCTGTGACCACTGCTCTTCATGAAGACCCACTGCAGGAAAGTACTAAACATTTCAAAAAGTGCAGAAGAGATCGCACAGCCCATTGGGAGGACTTTGTCCACATAGACGGCACCCTCAAATTGCATCCCCTGTAACGGAAAATCCACAGGGTGTATGGGCAGTAAACGAAACGCAGACTTGACATCACATTTCGCCATTTCTGCTCCCTGCCCACACACCCTCACCAGGGGTATGCATCATCCACTGAGGCATACGGTACCCTTGAATCTTCTTCTGCAATTAAATCATTGACTGAACCCCCTTCTGGCCATGATAGATGGTGAATCATCCTGAACTCCCCTAGTGTTTTTTTAGGCACCACTCCCAGAGGTGATATAATCAAGTCCTCAAGAGGCCAATCTGTGAATGGGCCCGCCATCCTTCCCTCTTCCACTTCCTTTTTCAATTTCGGTGCTAGCAGATCTCTGGCTGATTTCAAATTGTCTGGCCATCTAAGCCCTCTTGGCCCTTGGTACCCTACCTTGAAACCCTCAGTGAAACCCCAATGTATTCTTAGAGCTGCCTCCCTGTCGGGGTACATCGAGGGCCAAGGGCCCATGGCCTCAATCTTAACTGGAGTAGGGGCCCTTCGGCCCAGACTGTCCCTTCCTCTAGTGGCCCTCCACTGTTCAGCTGGGTTGGCCAGGGTAAAGCAGTGCGTGAGCGGGTGCCTCCCTCTGGAACAAAAACCCTTATTGAAATTCCAGCATGCCCGTGGTGGCTCCTGTCTGTTTTGGTGGGACACCCAGTCCTCCTGCAGCGAAACTAGACCCTCCCACTCTCTGAAAGGACCAATACGTCACAGGCAGGCCCCTGGCCGTATGCGTGGATGCCGAAGATTGTGTGGAGGACATCCACTGCATCCATAGCTCCTGGTCCACCTCCCTCCAAGGTTTGTCTGGGTTAACACTAACTCTGGCCCTAAATTCCTCATCATAGCTAAGCCATGCGAAGCCCCCAACATGCATCTGTGCCTTACGAATAATGTCTATGTATTTCAACATGGCAATCGCCCTGTCTAAGTGTTTCTCACAATAAATGCTAGCATTTATTAGGAAAGCTGAGGTCCAATTTTCCATGTTAATGGGTACCCTCGGCCTTCTCGTCTTTTCCCATTCCTCTTCTTTCGATCCCTCCTTTGCCTGCATTTTCCTGTGTAGTAATTTAAAGACGTCGACATATTCATGCTTCCATATCCTGTTTCTCGTTTTGTCAGAGAGATGCGAACCCAACGGCATTGCCAGCCCCATGTATGGCAATTTTTTGTGGTGTTTATCATCAGTTTTGTCATCCTTCCCTTCCTTCCCCTCCACCGTGCCTGTCTGGACACTCATGCACACTAGACGCTTTGCGCTGTCGTTATCCTGGTCCAACGCAGGAGCCGCTGCTGCGCCTGTTTTTCCCCCCCCAAGTCCCTCACTTTCCCTTCGCCCACACCCACCGACTGGCAGGATTTTCCTTTTGCATCCTTGGCTCCCCCATCCCATGCCGTTCACCATTCCCCGTTACCTGAAAGGCATACTTGGACCTCCTTGTCCTGGCTGCTGCTCTTCCTCTGCCCCATTGGCTTCGACTTGTCCTTGGCCGCACATGCCTCCTGTAAAACACCAACTTTCCTGGTTGTCCTCCCTTGTAGCCCTGAGCCCCCCGCAGTCATCTCTTCATCATCGCGCACTTCACCTTCATCCCATTTGTCACTCTCATCCCCATATTCCAGTACTATTTCCGCCTCATCCTCCGTTGGCCCCCAAACGTCATCAAACATCACTCTCTTCTGCCCTTTCGCACCCATGCCACTCTGTCCGGCGCAATCCATTGTAGACGCATTCGCTATGCGATCCCTCGCTGGAGGGCAGGCCGCCGCGGACCCCTCTGCTGCTACAGACTAGCGTCCTGGGGCCGTTGTGCGCCCCACTGGTGTCATCCCACTCCTACCAGCCTCACCTGCCGGCTTAACCCCCCCTTCCCCCTAGGCTGCTCCAACCTGGAGGGTCCCCAGCACCACCGGGCCTCACCACCGTGCTGGCTGTCCCTTTTCCCTTCCCTGGCTGCTTCCTGTCAGTGACCCAGACCCACTTACCCCCACCAGACCCTTCCTCAGCCACCATGCCCTTGCCTCATCCCTGTCCCCCAGAGGTGGCCCCCCCAGCCGGGTGCTGCCCGCTCTGCCCGCCCCCTCTCTTCGCACATCATTGCCCACCTCTCCTCAGTTTCTTTAATTATCTGTCGCTGCTCCTTTATTTTCGCCTCCAAGTCTAAACCCTCCCACCTGGGTAGAGGGGGGGGACTCCCCCCCACCTCCTCACTGGAAAAACCCACAGCCCCCACCTCCCTGCCCTGGAGGCCTGCCTCGCCTGGATAAGCCTGGGAGCCCTCCCATCTGGACTTCTTTTTGACTGGGCCCAGGCCCGAAACTGTGCTGGTCCCACTGCTCCCAGGGAGAGGCTTACATGTGAGATCTAAAGACACACTCTCTTCCTGGGGCACCTCGCTTTGCCAGGCCTCGCTGGCGCCTGTGCTCCGCGGTGCCGGCTCATCACTAGAAGGCCCGCCCCCGCTCACTGTTTCTGCATCGTCAGATGCGCTGGGAAGCCGCGCGGGCAGGCTCTGTCTCCTGCCTCCGCGCTTGGCTCCTGATGACTTTTGTTGGCTCTGCCCCCTGGCCGCAGGCAATTTCTTGGCGTGGTGGCTCATCGAAGCACGCCGCCAACGCCGCTGCAACACCCGCTGACGATGACCGCGGGGATCGGACCTTGCCGACCCACGCCTGGTCCAGCACACTGGGCCGCAGGAGGTCTGCCCGGTCCGCCTGCCCCAGCACCCGCAGCGTGGCCCGCACCACGTCGCTGTCGGGTGCCGACAGCGCCGCTGCCTGCAAAGGTAGGCTGAAACTTTATTGATTTTTTGAACCCCACCCCAGGAAAAGCCCAACCTGGAGCTACCCACTAACTAGGCCCTAAAACCTACTGCTCACACAACTATTTTCCCTACCTAACCCGGTGGTGTCAGGAAGAGGCTGGATCCTCCTCTCCTGACACCTTCATAGCCCACCCTACTCCCACCCCTTAACCTCCTCCCTCGAGCCCCCTCCCCACCTTGTCCTTCCGGCCTGTGGAAAGTGCCCTGGGGGAAGACTGGTCTGCGACCTTCACTTATCCCGGGTGCCAGCATAAACACAATCTTAATAAGCTGCTGAAAGTGGGAAAGGTGGAAATTGGCATATGCAGGTCTTATATGTAACTAAACCATATTCTCACTGACTTCCCAGGAAAGTTTGAAAAGTATACAGTCAGCAGTGAAAAACGATCAGGGACAGCAGGCGACTGCACTGAAGTGCCGGGTGTGTTAAAGAATCAGGTGCCTTTGTCCTGAAGGACACGTCACACTGGTTCGAGACGTGATGTGGGCACAATTGGTCCCTCTGAGGCGAGGCTCTTAACTTCCCCTTGTAACCTGAATGTTTTGTATACAATAGACTAGTGCTCCAAGCTCTCGAGGAAAAAAATTACCACCTTTCAAACTCACAGTTCAGGAAAGCTGAAGCCAAGAAAAAAAATTAAAAAGTGCAATAGGTCACCTATGCTACTGATGAAACCTTTTGGATCTAGATATGGAGCAGATATTTTATCATCTGCAGGCTCAACTAATTATATTGCTCATGCAAAAGGTATTGAAAGCAATCAGGCCTTTTCCCTAAAACAAGTGACGTCACTATTGTAGAGCCAAATGGGTCCCATACCCCAGCTGCATTCCTCCTGGCACCGCCTTGTGCCCCATAACTATTAGGGAAAGTAAACAACATTCAAAATAAAACACAGAAAGCAGGAAGAGGCAGACCTGTAGGGGAAGAAAAAGAAAGAAAATGTGAGATAGATATGTATAAGTAAAAAATTTGAGAAAATAGGTGACTAGATTTATAAATGTACATTTAGACATATACACATGGGCCACACCAATTTTAAATGGGCCCTTTGTGTGCCCAACTAAAAATCATTTCTAGAGATGCCATTGCCCAAAACATACCCCGACCACGGCCAATACTGCATCCTGCTTCACCCCCACATGTTGGGACTTGTAAAGGTACCCAGAATTTGTGCTTTCTCCTGGAGAGACCTAACAATAAGGGGAAATGTGTAACATTTTGTTTTCATAGAAAACATTGTGAAAAATGCTGTGTAAGAAAATATGTTATTTTTAAGGACTACTGTTTGGGACAGCTTTAGCTGTCTTGATAGACTATTGTGTTTTTCGTTTTAAAGTTTCATATGTAATATACACACAGAGAGAGGCTTTGGAGCACTGGGCTTCATCTACTATATACTATATATTATTTACCCAATGATTCCCTTTAATCTTGCGTGACTGCACAAAGCCCTTTCACATTGTTCATATCCACCTCAAAATAGTTCCTTTCTCTTCAGTAACAAAGCTGGTTCAACTTGTGTTTTATTTAATTTATCTTTTAATTAACTTCAAATAACAACGATTTATTTTGCTTGTAATCTAGGTGCTCAGTTAGATGCCGATTTATTTTCAGTCTTCTTTTAAAGTTGCTTTAATAAAGTGTTTAAGTGACACTAACATTGTAGCTGGCTGCACCTTGAGTGCTTGGCTTGGTGGTTATTTATTCTTGTCTCCTGCACAAAAAACTATTAAAACATGCACAGTATACCTGATAGGTTTGGTATTTAAAAACATCAGCAGTAAAGTGGCCATGTCAGTGAATTCTGTTTTAATTTAAGCGTTTTTATTGTGTGCATATGGCAGCCATGTTTAGGTGGCTGCATGTTTTTTGTATTTTATTTTGTTGCATATGCTTACATTGATAAAATAATCATCATACTAGAAAATCCCAGACCTGTTGGCTTTGCCAATGCTTGTTTCTAAAAATGGCATCAATGAAAGATGTGCTGTTCTAAAATTGCTCTCTACCCAGCTTTCAGAAACAAGAAGAGTTGCGAAAAACATGTTTTCCACCACAGGTTTTCCAATTTTCTAAGTGGTGGCCAATATGTCTTTTTTTTGTGTGCAATTTCTGCTTGTAGTTTGTAGGGGAAAGAGATGTAAAACCCATAATGGGAGCTCAGAAAGCTATACATTTCTGAAAACTAGGCAATATTCCGATTTCAGGAAAGTGTCAAGTGTGTAGATCACCAAGGATTTTCCAAAATAAACTAATTGTTGACTTTAAAAAATAGTGAAATAAGAGAAATAGGCAACAATGTTTTCATCTGTAAGTTTTTGCACTGATGGCCTATCTACAAATATAATTTATCATTGCATTCGTCACATCCAGAGAACCTTAACAGGCCCCATTAATACTGAAAACTAGGCAGGTGGAGGAGTCCAGGGTGTGTGGCTTGTGATGATCTCACTACTTTTTCTTACCCAGAATGTGCTCCAAGCAAGAAACTTAGGGTATAACCACTAAATCTCCTTGCATTTCTATAAGGAAAAGTTCCATAAACTATGGGGAATGATAATATTGCTACTACCCAGCATACCCACACGTCTCCAGATCAAAACAGTACCTCACTTGTATGGGTGGCCAATTTCGCAGTGCAGAAAAAAGACCCCAAAATGCAATGTGGAAACAAGAGGATTTTTCCTTAAAATTTCAATTATTTTGGGAATGTGTGTAGCTCTGGAATTTGGACCTGGTTTCAGGCGGCACTTAGGAAACCTACTAACCCCTGACATTTCTGAAAACTAGACACTGGGGAGTCAGGTGATGTGGTTCACACTTGTATAGATCCCACTACTTTTTCTTAGCAGATGTCAAACTTTGGATGAAATCACATACCTTCCTAACATTTTTGTGATGGAAAGTTCTGGAATCTACAGTAAGTGACAAAAGCCATATTAACCAGCTTTTCCATCCATTTTGCCTTGTGTGTGTGGGTCTATCATCAGGACAGGGAAGGTCCAAACAGCTCAGTGGAAATGTCAAGAATTTTGTTTTAAATTTACACTGATGCTTTGATATATTGGCCCAGGGTTAGCCGACACCTAGGTAAACTTACTAATCCTGGGCTTTAACGGAAACTAGAGACCCAAGGAAAACCAGGGTGGTGAAGCTTGCATGGATCCCAGTATTTTTGGTGACAGTCAAGATCGGACGGACGGTGAGCTACGCTCAGGTAAAAAGAATCTAATTTACTTTTTTAAACATGTAGACTAGTACCTTTATTGTAAGGAGAGATAGAGGGAGCTAGTTAATGGTATTAATGTTAAAAAAGGTTGTATTATAATTTTTTAACCAGTTTTAGATCCCCTTACAGATTGTTTTCGTATATGCCCATTGGGATGGTAGTTATATTTTTATAATACAGGAATTAAAAAGATAATTGAAGGTGATGTTTCTTTTTTTAAAAACACATTTTATAAAAAATATAACAATTTAAAAAAAATTGGCGTTGTGTTTTTTACAAATTCTCTCAACTCCAGGAAGTAAGATGTAATTCCAGGCAGAAGTAGAAAAGAATAAAAAGATCATATTTGGATTTTGGTTTTTACATTTTTTAAAGTGATGTAAATTTTTTTGGCAATGTTTTTTTTAAACTAACCATGTTTTTTCCTGAATTTTGGTGTCATGTTCGGAATGTGATTAAAGGGATGTAAGAGATGGATTTAGAAAAAAACAAAAAACATTTATCCAGGAAAGAAAAATATATCGTTTTCAAGTTGGATTGTTCTCTTTTCTTCATTGGATTACTTGTAATTTTTGGTGAGTGGAGTCAAGTAAAATCACCAAAAGTTGAAAAAAAGACTTCTGCAGGTAGGGTTTATACTTCTTGATTTATTTTAAAAAGAATTGTGAAAAATGGAAATTTAATTAATTGGGAGTTGTCTACATAAGTTGTTTTGAATTTTAATAGTGTAGAATGTGCACAAGGTTGTCTAGGTACCCTGAAGCACCCATCAACGAAAATGTTTGAATTTTGCCCAATAGTCTCTCTGACATTTCTTGCTTTTTTTCAGAAACTCAGGGATTCAGAGTACCTGACAGTGATTATACCATTCTCATCTTTTGGAAAGTTTGTTCTTTTCTCAAAATGTCATGGGTTGTTTAATTGTAAGCAATACACAAGCCAGAATTGTAGCGTGAATGTCTCTCAAAGAGAGCACAAGAAAGGAAAGGTAAATGATAAAATAATATTATAAAAAGAATTAAGCAAACAAACTTTCCTCCTGTTGTTGACATGTTGATGTTTAAACCTTTCTGTCCTGGGTAAGACTAATTTGTCAGTCCTTTAGGCACATCTTATTTTCTCTTTCCTACTTTTCTTTCTTTCATAGCTTTATTTCTCCTTCATTAAGCTAGACATTCTAGTTCTGCTATTTTATTTCTCGTTTACTCCTATATTCTCTCATTCACAATATAACTCTTTCAAGGAGCAAAACGAAAAGGGAAAAAAGAGTGTTGTGGCTTGTGTTTTCGGTGGTCCGAGAAAGGAGGAAGTACAGTATCTTGGAATGTGTATTCAGAGTACCGGGATGTTCATGCACAAGCCGCAGCCCTTTAGCTTTGAGTCCTGAGTCTTAGATAGTTTCCACAAAAGTATATATGTATATAATGTGTGTGTACATGTATGTGTGTGTGTGTATATATATACATATATGTGTGTGTATATTTAGGTATATAGAATTCACATAGGGAAAATAGAACGCTCGTCCGGCACTGTTCCTCGGATCCCTGTTTCCCTTACAGGGAAGAGTCCATATGGTCAACTCTAATTCATGTTCTGAGAAAG
The DNA here is from genome assembly GCA_963921515.1 of Calotriton arnoldi. Lineage (NCBI taxonomy): Eukaryota > Metazoa > Chordata > Amphibia > Caudata > Salamandridae > Calotriton > Calotriton arnoldi. Next base: position 33,052 of record CAWUFW010024784.1, on the reverse strand, counting down.
ACACATGTATCAATATGAAGATCCGTATAAAGTCTTTATTTTCGGTATGTACAAGTGTGAGTATATTTGATATATTTGATACTAGTGAAAGCTTATTTGAAACGGCATGTTACGAGTGGAGCGGTCATCGAGAGTATGAGACTGTATTATTCAGTAAGATGGAAGAGTAAAAGACCACTCGCACCAGTACGATATGATATCCTGCGGGTATAGAACGCCAGATCGTTGATTATCAATGCTATATGATTACTGAATGCTAAGGGAAGCAGGGAGTGAGCTGTTATAAATATGAAATTGTTGTACAATCCTCATTAGTCTTGAGGGGCACGCATGTTTGTAACTACGCACTTGAGATTTTTATTGGGTGTGTTGGAAGAAGCAGTTGTTTTAATATCAGGGGAATAGTTATCGTACAGATGGACAAATATTTAGTCAGTGAGTTAGATTGATAATAGATATTTGTGCAGAACTATCAGGAGCCAAATACTTGTATTCTTCTTATAGATAATAATGCTTATTTTCATAAGAATTGGTCATTTTTGAGGAAAAAGATAGAACTCTGAAATAATTGACTGGATCACAGGATCAGAAGGTGTACATAAATATACATTTTTTTTTTTAATAGAATTTTATGTTTATGCTTATTCCCTATGAGTTACCTGCCTCTTCTAGGGGAACTTATAAGATGTTGGACATATTACACGATAGTGACGTCTTCCTCCTAATGTATTTTCATTTAGAATATGGAATTTCAAGATTAAACCATGTGGGTTAACAGGAATTGCTTGAAAAAATGGACCTCTAACTAGAGAAAAAACCCATGATTTCAGAGGTAGTAATACGTCAGTATTTCTGGGGGGACAAATGAAAATTTGTGCTTACATTGTATCATAAAGCAAAACCAAAGGGGATGATGGACGGAGTGTTGAACATTCCAAGCACTCACCCCCAGTCAACTGATCTGGGTTTAATCCATCATCATTCTTTAGCTCACTCCGCCACCCCAGTTCAGACATGGCTATATGCAAATCAGTCTGACCCTGTGCCTCATGGGAACAGTCCAGCCCGAACTGCCAAGCCATGTCTTCCCTGGACCGGAAACAAGCATCCTGGGACCGGTTTCGGGCTCACAGCCCTCATCAGCCAGGCTATCTTGAATCCAGTGGCAAAGTGAGTAAGGGACCCACGTCTGGGCATACCCTGCCAACTTAGGGCGAACAAAGCAAAACCAAAGGGGATGATGGATGGAGTGTTGAACATTGCAAGCACTCACCCCCAGTCAACTGATCTGGGTTTAATCCATCATCATTCTTTAGCTCACTCCGCCACCCCAGTTCAGACATGGCTATATGCAAATCAGTCTGACCCTGTGCCTCATGGGAACAGTCCAGCCCGAACTGCCAAGCCATGTCTTCCCTGGACCGGAAACAAGCATCCTGGGTCAGGTTTCGGGCTCACAGCCCTCATCAGACAGGCTATCTTGAATCCAGTGGCAAAGTGAGCAAGGGACCCACGTCTGGGCATACCCTGCCAACTTAGGGCGAACAAAGCAAAACCAAAGGGGATGATGGACGGAGTGTTGAACATTGCAAGCACTCACCCCCAGTCAACTGATCTGGGTTTAATCCATCATCATTCTTTAGCTCACTCCGCCACCCCAGTTCAGACATGGCTATATGCAAATCAGTCTGACCCTGTGCCTCATGGGAACAGTCCAGCCCGAACTGCCAAGCCATGTCTTCCCTGGACCGGAAAAAAGCATCCTGGGACCGGTATCGGGCTCACAGCCCTCATCAGCCAGGCTATCTTGAATCCAGTGGCAAAGTGAGCAAGGGACCCACGTCTGGGCATACCCTGCCAACTTAGGGCGAACAAAGCAAAACCAAAGGGGATGATGGACGGAGTGTTGAACATTGCAAGCACTCACCCCCAGTCAACTGATCTGGGTTTAATCCATCATCATTCTTTAGCTCACTCCGCCACCCCAGTTCAGACATGGCTATATGCAAATCAGTCTGACCCTGTGCCTCATGGGATCAGTCCAGCCCGAACTGCCAAGCCATGTCTTCCCTGGACCGGAAACAAGCATCCTGGGACCGGACAAAGGTGGCAATGTGGTCATATGGCCAAAACAGCAATACCTGGAGGAAGCCACGAGACAACTGGGTGACCGAAGTTGTTATAAACTGAGCAACAAACAGAATGTCGCAACGGCACAAAATGAAATGTTTTCAAAACTTTTGGCTTGGAAAAGTATGGGTATGATAAATCAGGACGAATACAGGTTTCTCAAAAAAGATTACCCAATATTGCCGGTTATCTACTTCATACCAAAAGTACACAAAGACATCGTGAGACCCCCTGGAAGGCCAATTATCTCGGCGAAACAAAAGCTTACTTAAAAATGTGTCTGTGTACATTGACTCTTTCCTACAGGACCTGGTAAAAGCCTTACCATCGTTTATACAAGATACAACTGATTTCTTGAGACAAATTCATGAGGTCCAATGGCAAGAGGAATATCTATTAATATCATTGGATGTATCGAATTTGTACACATCTATCAATCATAACGATGGTATAAGAGCATTGGAACATTTCTTAGGCACAAGGCCAATTGAATTTTATATGCATAATAGAATGATTATTGACCTCACAAAATTTTGCCTAGAAAATAACCATTTTGTGTTCCAGCAACAGGTATATCAACAGATAAGAGGCGTAGCTATGGGGGCCAGCTTTTCCCACAGCTACGCCTGCCTCCACATGGGGTGGTGGGAGGAGATGATTGTGTCCACCATGTATGCAGACGCCATGGCTAATCACGTGATAAAATGGGTGTGTTATATTGACGATCTGTTTTTGATTTGGCGGGGAGACATGCATAGTGCAGAAGAGTTTGTCATGAAATTGAACAACAACAACATAAACCTGCACCTCACACATACTATCAGTAACAACTCTGTATGTTTCCTAGATGTAGAAATCTACATAAGTAATGGCAATTTACATACTAAGCTACACCGCAAACCAACGGCTGGAAACACAATATTATATTCAACAAGTTTCCACCCTAAACACACAATCTGCAGCATACCTTACGGGGAAATGCTAAGGATCTGCAGAATTTGCAGTAATGAACAGGACCTCATAGATGCTCAGCAGGAGTGCAAGTCTCGTTTTTTAGCTAGAGGCTATTCAGAAAACATTATTGATAAGGCTATCAGCCGCACTAGCGCATTATCTAGGGATGATCTGTTGTTTAGACCATCTAACAGCAAGGCAAAACAGACACAAAATAAAGGGCAGGAGATAGTAAATCCGAGGCTCATTATGACTTTTAATAAACAAAAGGACAGTATCAGTAGGATCATCAAAAAGAACTGGCATCTAGTGCGTAGCGACCCCACCTTAGGTGATAAACTTCCACAATCCCCTCTGATAACATTCAGGAAGGCACCTAGCACGTGTGATTTTCTGGTCATCAGCAGTCCTGAAATCAAAACAAGTACCAGTTGGCTAACTGGTCGTAAGGGTTTTGTAAGATGCACGACATGCAGGGCATGCAAGTTTGGTATAAATAAGACCACCTTTAGCACACCATTCAGGGACAGACCGGTGACAATTAACAAGCTGCTCACCTGCAAGACTGAATTTGCCGTCTACGTGCTGGAGTGCTCTTGTGGGCTGCGGTACGTGGGTAGCACGAAACTGCAAGTCCACAAGAGAATTCTCCAGCACCTACGGGCCATAACAAATTCGGATGTAACATATCCGGTGGCCCGTCATTTCAAGGAGGTCCATAACAATGATTTGGACCACTTGAAATTCTTTGTGGTAGATACTGTCCCCTTACAAAGACGAGGTGGCAATAGAGAAGCAAGTCTTAGGAGGCTAGAAACGAGATTCATCTTGGAACTAGATAGCAAAAGTCCTCATGGATTGAACACCACTGAGGACTTGCACACTTGGTTATAACGGTGGAGTAACATCTCTGTCCAGGCAGATGCCCACAAATATGACTGTAGGAGATAGTGTTACCATTATGGTACACATAGTCTCTAATTGTTGCGCTCCCATACATCCGCTAAGAAAAATTCCCCAGTTTTATTGTAAATATGTGTTCATACTGAACCATTTTTTACAATTATGTTTTTGTTTTAACCTGCATTTGGCACTTTTTCTGCATAAGAATAAAATCTATATGCAGGTCAGCACTTTAGCACTTTTGCACATTGCATCACATATATGTACTTTAGAAGTAGTAGGGAGAACGCCCATAGGAGCAGTACTCTCCTTGTAATTTTGCATTTTTGCACATGAAGTTAAGATTGGTCCTTTTAATGATTTTTAACACTTCTCTTTTACCATTCATTTATGCTAGTACATGTTGGTATTTTACAGCAATATAAAAACAGTGAGACTTTAAACTGATTTTTATGTACTTGCATTCATGCTTCTTGAAATGTTATTTACTGTGTATGCACATATTTATTAGTATTTATACAGATTAATTGCGTAGTTTGCACATGCATCTATTTATTTGTAGTTATACAGATCAATTGCGTAATTTGCACACAGTATTGAAATTGTAGGACTCATGCTTACAAATGTGTAACAAATGCTGCTAACTTGTAAAAGAGGAACTCAGACTGGGAGTCTGTTTTCTATATTTAGTTAGGCACTTGGCACTTTAAATATGGGGAGGATATGACGGCACAGCATGTGATCAAGGCTCTGCGAGGCCGAAACGCGTCATGGCAGCACAGCGCACAAAATAAATCATTGGCACAAAGAAAGTGGAGTCCGTTCCGTTTTTTCGATTCAGCGTTGCAGGAATCGTTTTAAAAAGGATTATCTACAATATATATATATATATATACACAAACAGTCCCCCGTTCCGGAGCCCAAGATCCTACAGAGCGGCCTCACACAATGGGCACGGAGCAGCCCATCCTTCCAACACTGTAGCACAAAAGTGAGGCCCAATACTGCAGATGACGTTTATTTTCCAAGTACAGCAACACCGCATTCCATATTCTAACGTTTCGGCTCTCTGCCTTGCTCACAGATGGAATGAAATAACACGCAGGTGTGCTGGGGCGCGCTTTTTCAAAGGTAAGTCACGTGACTGGATGTTGCCTACTACAAGTCCCATAGTGCATTGTGTTTGTTGTTCACAGTTCCACTGGAAATCCTCCGATATTCTTAAAACACAAGCACTGATATTATTGTGGGAATTACTTGACACAGTCAGGTGAGTTGGAACAGTGTCTTATTATACTCCTTAAATTTCAAACTTGAATGTAAGCACCATCTCGCAGCACGATCATGGCAGGAGATCAACCCGCCTGAATCTCTTCCTCGCGCCGTCCTTTCGCTATATATATATATGTATAATCCATACGGCTTGCTTCTATTGCCCTTCTCTCGCCCGTGGTGGTTGGAGCGTCATGTCGGCGAAGCCCACCGACTTTCAAATTACAAATATTCCACCAGGTAGGCGCTCACTCAGGGTAAAGTTTCACCAGCTTAGTTTTTATTTCACCAGGTTACGCGTTTCGGAGACCCTCGTCCCCTCGCTCACACACTGGTTTGAAAAAGCAACCACAGATTTACATGTTTTGGTATGGACATGAAAAAAGGACTACACATACTTCTCTCATGGATTGCTGAGATAATGTAGCGGCCATTTTGTAATGGTATATTGTATATATATTGTACTATACCTGGAATCACACGACTTTAGATGAAAGATGCAATTGGGATATAAATTACCAAACCAACAATGCCACTGGGCGGTATAAGGATCATTTAATGTGATATGCTAACATTTTGCCTTAATTGCTTCAATGTTACAATATACCAGTACAAAATGGCCGCTACATTATCTCAGCAATCCATGAGAGAAGTATGTGTAGTCCTTTTTTCATGTCCATACCAAAACATGTAAATCTGTGGTTGCTTTTTGAAACTAGTGTGTGAGCAAGGGGACGAGGGTCTCCGAAACGCGATAGATATTTATTTTCTGGCCAGGAGTCCAAAAATCTCAGGACTATGGTAACATCCTATAAAACAGAATATTTAGGAAGAGGGGGCTATACCATATGGATACCCCTTAACAATTTACACACTATTGGGTGGTCGCCCTCCTGTTTACCATCAACTGGCAAATGACCAGCCGAAATAGCAGAACAAAAATTGTTGACAGACCGATATGCCATTCCCTCGGAGGCCAAGGAGGACAAACAATTTATGACCAAACTACAATCCGCTCCAACAGGATCTGCAACCCGCTCACGGCACAAGCCACACCATCATCTCCAAGCAGATGCATACCGCTTGTGAGTGCTCAAGGACAAAGAGTGACCGATAAAAGCATTAGCCTCTTACGAAAGTCTCGGGAGACTACATCTGTCCTGGAAACTCTCCATGCCACTATAGAGAGGTGTTGCGACAGGATCAACAGATGCAGAAAGCGCCCCTGGATCCAGAAGGAGGTTCAAACGGAAAGGAATCAGAATCAGACAGACACAAGCCATCTCCAGAATTACCGGGTACCACACTTGTGCTCTCCAAAACGGAGTCACCAAGATCAGCTCTGCTCTTTGGCAACTGATGTTGACTGATGAGGCCATGTCTCACTTCAGCCAGGTGTATGGCTCCGCAGAGCAACAGTTAAGGAAGACACCTCTTATGCTCTCATTGCACTTTGATTTTAATTGTACATGTTTTACAATACATTTAAACATGCTACAAATGTACATTGTATGTGCTGACATTTACGGACATCTATATATACGTTTAATCATGTATTAGTTCGCCCAAAAACACAGATTACAACAATTATTTTACTGAAAATTGTAGTTAAACCTTACTAAAAATACAAAAACAGGCGTCCACCATTTTGTGATCAGCGGTACACTGCCTTCTGAAGTGGCCACACATGGGGGAAAGCAGGACGACTTCAAATGCACTAATCAAAACAGCGCCATCTAGCTGTCACAATATCTATAAATATAAATGTTAGTACGTGTTAAAGGAGAAAAACATATTCCAGCTAACACATTTTAATAAAGTTTTAAAAACATTTTCAGAATTTCTTTTCTACAGAGTCTACCAACTGTCCGAACATTTCGATTTGTCAACGTGTAGAAATTTGTCTAAACTATAAATGAAAATAAATTTAGAAATTACATTTCAAATAGCAAAACAAAAGCTTGCAGTATGAAACAAAACAAAATTCTATTATTTTTTCACAAACAAGATGTATTCCAAAAAGAAACCATACAGTAACTGTGTGAACCAATAACTATTCCAAGTCCAATAGGTGTTACCTCAAGGAAGGTGCTATATAGTGGCTGGGGGGATGCACATTTAATATTACTATTCCGCCAAGTTTTACCTCAGGGAAGTTGCTGGGGGCTAAAGTGACTATTACTACTCCACCAAGTGTTACCTCGGGGAAGGTGCTGTACAGTGACTTGGAGGGGGAGGTGGGATTAATATTCCTACTCTGCCAAGTGTTGCCTCAGAGAAGGTACTGGATTGTTGCTGGGGGGTTGAGGGGGGCACATTTACTATTACTTCTCCGCCAAGTATTGCCTCAGGGAAGGTGCAGGACAGTGGCTGGGGGGGAATATTAATATTCCTACTCCTCTAAGTGTTACCTCAGCGAAGGTGCTGGACAATGGTGGGAGGGGATTTACTATTCCTATTCCGCCAAGAGTTACCTCATGGAAGGTGCTGGACAGTTGCTAGGGTGCCAATTTACTATTCCTACTCCGCCAAGTGTTACCTCAGGGAAGGTGCTGTACAGTGACTTGAAGGGGGAGGTGGGATTAATATTCCTACTCTGCCAAGTGTTGCCTCAGAGAAGGTACTGGACAGTTGCTGGGGGGTTGAGGGGGGCACATTTACTATTACTTCTCCGCCAAGTATTGCCTCAGGGAAGGTGCAGGACAGTGGCTGGGGGGGAATATTAATATTCCTACTCCTCTAAGTGTTACCTCAGAGAAGGTGCTGGACAATGGTGGGAGGGGATTTACTATTCCTACTCCGCCAAGAGTTACCTCATGGAAGGTGCTGGACAGTTGCTAGGGTGCCAATTTACTATTCCTACTCCGCCAAGTGTTACCTCAGGGAAGGTTCTGAACAGTGGCTGGGGGGCGGAATAAATATTCCTGCTCTGCCAAGTGTTGCCTCAGAAAAGGTACTGGACAGTGGCCGGGGGCTGCAAATTTACTAGGACTACTCCGCCAAGTGTTGCCTCAGGGAAGTTACTGGACAGTGGCTGGGGATGGGGGGGAATTAATATTACTACTCTGCCAAGTTGTTAACTCAGGAAAGGTTCTGGACAGTCGCTGGGGCCAAAATTTACTATTACTGCTCTGCCAAGTGTCACCTCAGGGAAGGTGCTGGACAGTGGCTGCGGGGACAGAATTAATATTCCTGCTCTGCCAAGTATTGCCTCAGGAAAGGTACTGGATAGTGGCAGGGGGGTGCAAACTTACTATTATACTATTACTACTCCACCAAGTGTTGCCTCAGGGAAGGAGCTGGACAGTGGCTATGGGGGCAAATTTACTATTTTTACTCTGCCAAGAGTTACCTCCGAGAAGGTGCTGGACAGTTGCTGGGGCCAAATTTACTATTACTACTCCGCCAAGAGTTACCCCAGGGAAGATGCTGGACAGTTGCTGGGGGGAAATAATATTCCTACTCTGCCAAGTGTTGCCTCAGGGAAGGTGCTAGACAGTAGCAGGGGGTGCAAATTTACTATTACTCCTTCACCGAGTGGTACCTCAGGGAAGTTGCTGGACATTGGCTGGGGGAAAACTTACTATTACTACACTGCCAAGTGCTGCCTCTGAGAAGGTGCTGGACAGCAGCTGGGGGGTGGGGGGATTTACTATTCCTACTCTACAAGTGTTACCTCAGGGAAGGTACTGGACAGTGGCTCGGGGGCAGATTTGCGTTTTACAACACACATAAAACATTTTTAAAAAACTTTAAGAAGCAAAACTAAAATATACATTTTTAATCTCTTTATCTCATATTAGCAAACCATACGTATGGATTTTTCCCTCATTTAGTTGATAAAGAGAATCCAGTGTAAAACCAACTTACAACAACTTTAAGGAAATACTGTCACAGGTAAAAGCAATTACAAAATTAAATAGCATTACTTTACATAAATATTAAATCCAAAAGGAACTGATCAACCCAAAAGGTTTCTTGCCTAAAGTTACCGCAAACATAGTTGTAGGCCTTCCCTCGGTAGCCTGACTGCTGCTGTGTAACACCTGCAATGTGACCTGTTAAAATAACAATTTTGATATGTAAAAACTACTTCCCTTTTAAATGTTGGTAAGTCATCCCTATGTAAGCCTTGTAGCCCACAAGGTAGGGTGTATGGTGTTTAAAAGTGGGACATGTAGAAATGTTTTATTACCATGTCCCTACAGTGACAAGGCCTAAAACGTTAGCTTCAATGTGGCATGCCTAGCTGTTCCATTTAGAAAACCAGGCTGCAGATTAAAATACTAATACTACTAATTCCAGAAGGGGCTCAACTAGAAAATAATTAAACTATATTTAATATTTATTAAAATCCAATTCAACTGTGAAGTTGGATTTTTAATAAATATTAAGAAAAAGTAACTTTTAAATATTCACCTTTTCCATGTCTGTTATTCCTGGAGGTTAATTTCATTAGCTCTCCTGATTCTCTTAGCCTGTTGTCATTCTTGAATAGGTGTGAATGAGTTGTGAAATGCCTCACAGGAGCAAACAATAAGCCGACCATAATGGGCAGATATGAGGCATCTAAACTCTCAGTATTCAGAGTCCAGGGTGTGGGTATCCTGTGATACCAGACTGTTAAATTTCTGCTTGACAGGTCTGTTGAGCCACATGTAACACTTGGGGCACACATAAAAAGGAAGAGCACAGGTTGCCCAGACATTTCTTCTGTCTCTGTGTTTGTTGTTGGTAGAGTACCTGCTTCAAACTGGATTTTAGTGTTAGATGTGGAAGGACACTGGTGATATCTCTATGACACCTCAGCCCGCGAGACCAACTATTATGTGGCTGAAGACTTTTGCCATCTTGAAAATGCTGTGATACGTGGCATTTTGGGCCTGTTTGCAGTAAGGCAAAAGGAACTACTGAAAAAGTAGGCAAGTTGGGCCCCGGGTACCTTCACCCCATTGGTTATGGAGCGCCTTTAAGTCAGCCCCACCCAGTAGCTGGTACCAGGCATAAAAGTGGCACCTCCAGGCAACCACTTCATTACACTTTACGGACCTGTGGAGGATCCGAAGAGGACTGGTCCTGCTGCCTATGACCTGAGAGGAGTCCTAAGTTGGCTGATCTCCTATGTGTTTTCAGCAAGACAACATGTTGCATGTGGCCTTTTCCTGGAAGTACCCAGCTGATCAGGGGTAAATGGACCTGGACTGAACCCGACTGTTGGCCTTTGCCTGACACCATATGAGCCTCTAAATGCCTCTCCTGAGGTCGTGGGGGGGGGGGGGTTTAGAAGTGTACTCCTGTGGTTAATTGGGACTTAAAGGACTGAGATAGAAGGTAGCATATTTGATTGAGACAAACCTGGTTGGTGTGCCCAACCCGTACTCCAATGCAGTCAGCCTGAAATTACGCTTCGGTCCTGACCTACCCTGACCATTGACTATCATTGGGGCCTAGCTCTTTTGGGGGCTGTTTCTACTTAAAAATGTAAAAACACATATCTCTGGCTCCCTTATTGGATTTTTGACATTTGGGTATCAGCTATCATCTTATTTATTACATTTTACTCCATTTCTCTTACTCAGTTTGCAATTTTTATTGTTTGGCATTTTGACTTTATTATTGTTGTGGTACTGCATATACTTTACACACTGCCATAAGTTAAGCCTGTCTGCTCTGTGCCATAGCTACCAGGGGGTGGAGCTCATTTTATTTTGGTGACTTAGAGGGTTCACCCTAACAATGGTTGTGATTAATCCTTGAGGTGGGAAGTCGCTCCCTCCAAATAATAATCCAATTTCTTACAGGTCCCTTACCCTTTTGTCTCCCCTTCACAAGGCCTTCAATGCTCGTCTCCCTACCCACACTGATTCCATCTGTGTACCCACCTGAGATGGCCACGACCCATCTTCAGGCCGTGGCAGGGTCCGCCGTTCACTGGAAAGACTAGGAAACCACCATTCCTTGCTCCATCTTCCTCCTTCTCCTTTCTTGGGCTCGTCTGGGAGCCCACTTCTCTGTCAAATTCTGATTGACAGTGTTGCCTTAGCCCTCTTCCTATCAATGGAGCTGGATTCTCCAAATTCCTTTCTCCTCTGGCCTCCTCTACTTTGTCCCCATCGTTCTTCAATGATTCAGTTAGTTTGTCTTTTGTTTCCTTGACCCTCAACACTAGTCTTTCTTCTTGTATCTCTCCTCTCCTTAGTCTTTCTTCTCTTTCTATCTCCACTCTCCCTAATCCTTCTTTCTTTTATCTTTCCCTATGCTAATCTGTCTTCTCTTTCCCCAGGTGCACAGCCCAACCAAAAACATCTGGAAAGTAATTACCTTCCTCCTCATCACAGTCTACCCTTAAGAGATATGAAAAATAGTCAACACTTAAGACTGAATCACATTTGATTCTCAGTTTCAACTGCGGTGCTGCTCTATGTATAACTATTTGTACATGGTGGGGGGGGGCTCACACCCTTTGTTGCTTCCTTAGCTAGTAAGCAGGCATTTCTTTCTCTTATTTTGAAATATGGACACAGATTGTGCATAGTTCCCTCTCTGCCACACCCCACACTCACTCTATACGAATATTCCCCAGGTCGAGGGCTTATTGGTTATTGAACAGATACTTGACACAAGACCTCATCCACACGCTGTTCCCACTAGCTTCATTATGCAACTCCTGGAAATATGCTTAACTAGGAACTTTTTTCTTTTCGATGACCAATTTTACCAACAGGTCGAAGGTACATCGATGGGAGCGGTCTTCGCTCCCAATTTTGCCATTTTGTACATGGACCACCTAGAGATGACTAAAATCCTTGCACCCTGTAACCCATTCTATACCCGTATTTCCTTATGGAAGCGGTATACAGACGACATTTTTCTCATTTGGCATGCCACAGAAGAGACATTATCACTGTTTTTACATTGGCTCAACAACAACTGCCAGGGCCTGAGGTTCACTCTCACCCATAACAAGACAGAGATTCCGTTTCTAGACCTCAACATCCAACACAGAAACGATGAACTACTCACGAGCCTGTTCAGGAAACCGACAGAGAGGAACACATTACTAATGTACAAAAGTCACCACCCACATGCCTTACGTGACTCCGTTCCCTTCTCTCAATTTCTCCGTATCAGGAGGAATTGCTCACTAAAGGAAGACTACTTCAATGAGGCTGGGGTTCTGTCTAACAAGCTTACGGCGAGGGGCTATCCATGTAGATTAATACGCACATCGCTGAAAAGAGCATGGTACTGCCCACGCGACTCCCTCCTTTCTCCCAAACAAAGAGTACCCAGCAGCGCATGGTCTGTGTCACCACGTTCTCACCAGTCTCCAATACAGTGAGGAAATGTATCCTCAAACACTGGGGGATCCTCATTGCAGGTACTCTCAACCTGGAGCGCCCAATCTTTGCATTTCGCAAGAATAAGAATATAAAAGAACATCTGGTTAGAGCAGCACTGCCCCCCAAACAACCTGCGCTAACACTTAATGACCATTGGGGGTTGGGACCCTTATCCGGACATGCCAAATGTGGTAATTGTGTTGCTTGCCAATTTGTAATTGAATGTAAGGAATTCACGTTCAATGATGTCAAAATACAATTGAAACATTTCTCCAACTGCAACACTTCAAATGTGATTTATGCTATCCTTTGCCCGTGTAACATGATCTACAGCGGTCAGACTCCTCGAAAGGTAAGGATCCGGATTTGCCAACATCGCAGCCGGCTCCGTTGTAAGACACTGAATGCCCCTCTTGTTGACCATTTTTAGAATAAAGGACACACCAAGGACGACATTCGATGGCTCGTCATCACTGTTATAAAACCACCACCGAGAGGTGCAGACATTGGCCAGCTACTAAACAAAGAGTAACTAAAGTGGATCCTGCGCACAGGCAGCATACACACTGGACTGAATCGAATGGAGTATTGGACCTCCTTACTCTGACCTTGATGGACCCTTCCTTTTGGACTTTGCAGAAATGGCCATGTATCAACCTGTAATGCACTGGAAATAAGTGCACAGCATGGTCTTCTTTCACTTGTAATGGATATTAACTGCTATCGTATCTTGTTGAGAGAATCACATGCTTGCTCTATGAATGTGTAGCCTCAACGTCCTTGTATCTGCATTGTAGTGGAATTATCACCCTGCATCGATATCATTCTAATTTTTGTACGGTTTTTAATCAACCAGAAGAAACCAAGGGCTAATTGTTCCAATTTCTTCCGTATTTTCATGTGGCCTACCTATCATGTATATTATTTCCTCTCACTTTCTTCATTTTCTTCTTACACTTATTCACTCTAAGATGGCCGCCGCTTAATACTCCAACCTCTCAGTTTACGCGCACCACTACACAATGTGACCTCGTCACATGTTGTCTCGCGTCACGGCCTTATGAGACTTCTCTCTGCGCACACAGAGCATTACACCGATACGCCACCATCGAGCGGCTACCAAAGAGGCATGCACTACGAGCGCCCTGCCATTCCAATCGGTAAGTTTTGCTCCTGCTAATGCACCGGTTCCACCAACCTCAATTCTGTTTGTAATGCGCGTTCCATATAATTTTTCTAGAACGCCTGCACGAGTGACCGGATTCCGCCACTCCTCGTAGATCCCTGCATATCAATGCGGATCTCCCCTTCAATTCCCATAAGCGCCCCCATTCCACCGACTCCCAAGAGCATAACCAGAATGCCTGGAATTTATTCAGTTACACTATATCCGCTTTTCATAATTTAGGCGTACGAGAATATTTACACAATTGGACATCCGATTTCACTGCACTGCAGACCATCCCTACCGTGCAGTGGGTAAGTTGACTCTCGCTGTTGACCCATCTTCACGAGAGTTATAGAAAAGCTAGTCGTGATTACCGTTAGCCTATTCACTGCCACGTGCCCGAGCATTAAATCACTCCATAATCGTTTGCCGTCATCAAGCAAGTCATTGTGATCTCTAAACTTTCTCACCAGCACTCACAAGAGTAACTGATCACTCCAGCAATTCTTGTCGCCGTAGGCCAATATCCACGGTCATTATAGGATGTCACTGCTAACCATCGTCATCGTTTCTGGTAGTTCACCGCCACTCACTCAGCGTTCCTTCCGGGTTCTCTGTTTATCATTACCGGTTTATTCATCACCGCCATTTACCTTGAGCAAGTGATAACTCTAGGTTTTGATCAACCTTCACTCCTCAGAAACGCATGGATGTCATTTAAGGGTTATTCCTACCCTAACTCTACATCTCTTCTCTCCCTTCTCTCCCTTCCATTCTTTTCCCATTTTTCAACAGGCAATCACTCAGGCATGTAACTTAATGTCCTGATGATGATCCTCAATTCTATGTATGGATCGAAACGTCGTCGACTCCTTGACACACTAACACAATGATACTTATTATTTCCCAATGTGTAATGGTGTCTTCCTTCATTTGTGCTTCTTGAATTGTTGAAATAATTGCAAGCACCAAGCTTTGCCTGAGCCTTTTTTGTTTTGTTCTTGTCTCACTCGACGCAATACTTTGTTCCCACTTCATTGTTTGTCCTTAAAAATTTTTTGTTACATTAAAGGATTCCTGTCCGACTGGACAGCACAATATAAATTTAATTGTATCACTATATTTATTATTTCTTTCTTATTGTTTTTGTGAGGGACTGTTGTGTTCATAGCACACCCCACAGACTAGCATTATTTTTTACTTTTGTTGTTTCCTATGGGTCAGTATTTGCTGTAGCAACAACTCCAAACCCTAATCTGTTTAAATTGGAAAAATGTTTTTGTTGTTGATCTAGCACATTCAACTTTCTTTCTCTGAGGAAGGCCTGGCTGCTTGCCACTAGCTACCAAAGTTTGAGCCAGGTATTTCTAACAGAAACCAGTTTCTTAATAAGGGTCAGATTGTATTGCTTTTCTTTCAACTGGAAAATCCTGGAGAATGTTAATGAACTAATTCACTTTTGTAATGCCTTTCTTGTTGGACACTAAGCAACAGTAGCTATCTGTACACAGACCTATTGTTTCCAATACAAAATAAATACTTTGAGGGGGCTTTGTGTCCGTTCCTGCTGATGATTGGATGGATGGCTTTGTTGTCTGAATCTGTTGTCTGCTTTTTATTTGATGGTTTTCCTCCCTAATCTTGTGCTTGTACCAGCCGAGAGCATTTTGACCTCAGTGTTCTGTCTGGATGAGCTGTATTCTTCCACTGTGTACTCGAGGTGACTCTTTTTTTATCTGGTGTTAAGCACTCCATGGAGTACATGTCTTTCTTTGCTTTCTCCCAATTTTAGGTTGAGCCTAGGCAGCGTGCATGTGCTGTCTTCGAGACATGCGGTATTCACTCTATGGGTTTTGAACACGCCCAGCGCTTCTCATTGGTTGTTTCCTCTGGCATTCGAAATTTCTTTGCTTTTGTTGGGGACTGTTTAACATTTGTCACACCTTTTGGCTGTTTTGTTCCTGCCCTGGAGACTGCCCCTCTACATGAATCCTTTCACTATTGGCCATATGTTTAGTTTCAGGGCACTCTTTTTTTTATTTATTTAGCTGTGGTTGCAACTTTGGCTGTCGTCCATCTGAAGTCTTTGTGTTTCCCAGGATCAGTGTGGCACGCCGCGATTAATCTTTAAGTATGGCGGCTGCGCTTTTCTTTTGTTCGGCACGGCGAGGCTCGTCCACCTCTATTTTCTTTTTTGAAGAGGCTTTAACATATTTTCACTCAGTGCTGCAACCGTTTCACGAGCACTGCGCTTTGTCTACTTGTTTTGTCACGTGGATAGCATGGTACCTTCAGCTTTTACCCCCTTGTTAATTTTGAAGAGACTTTAACATATTTTCACTCAGTGCTGTGCCTTTTTTTAGGAGCGCAAAGCTTTATCTACTTGTTTTGTCGCTTGGATACCACTGCACCTTCCGCTTTTACCCCGTTGTTTTTTTATGTTTGTGGCCCCTTCTTCCATTTCCTCACTTGTGCGTCCTTCTGTAGTCCTTTGTTTCTTTCTTCTTTCTATTTCAAGCTCTGGGCGGTGCGAAGCAGCCGATGTGGGACCGGTTTCAGGTAAGTGCAAGTGGATAGTATAAATCTTCAATTAAACAATGTTCCTTACAAATTAGATCTTCATCACTGGTATGCAAAATTGAGGTCATTGTCATTGATGTCGCAAACAAATGATCACAAAAATATTTTGCAATCCAACTTTCTCAACTACTAGCATCTCCTTTACTCAGAAATCGTAAAACAATTGCATCGCTAACATAATGTAACACAATATTTATTTAAGCGGCCTCCTTTGTCATAACAATAATTGTATCTGAATGCCTAACGAGATGTGCTGTACTACAGTAGTAACGTCTAGAGCAGTATTACAAATGGCATGTAACACAATTATCATTTTAAACCAGCCCTTTCTGTCCGCCTCTCTCTCACACCACTCCTTTTCATGATTTCTAAACACTACGTACAATTACAGCCTGACGCTGTCAGCTCCCAAGTTTGTCCCGGCATACCCGCTCTCCTTGAAATTTTTAGGATTGCTGTAGCAAACTTCTTTTATTTCACTGCGGCTGTTGTCACTTCAATTGGTTTGTGGGCAGTGCAGCGCTTACATTTCAGCAAGGCAACCTGCCTTGCTTGCGGTCCGGACAGTGTCATCCTGCTTTGTACTTCATTGTGATTGGTTCACAGAGAGTCCAGGCACCAATTCTCTGCTTCTGTCCGTGGCAGTGTCATCCTGCTTTGTACTTCATTGTGTTTGGTTCACCGGCCGTGCACCACCTACCTTTCAACAGGCACCCTGCCACCCTGCAGTCCATTGCCCACCTGGCTCGTTTTTCAACTGCAATTATGCTTTCAGAGTCCCTGGCTGTTTTATTCATCCACACTAATGCAGTTAAGACACATTGATACCCATTTTTTGACTCATTTGTACAAAGTGAAACCAGAAAACCTGGACATATTGTGGTGTCCTCGCTTAAATTGTGTTATCAAGCAAATTAATTATTTCACTAAAACTCTTTTTTTCTTCATTATGACGTATGAAAGCACTGCCATATATGTGAGTTCAGACTACCAGAAGTACAAAAAAAACACTTTAAATAAGTACTTCTCAATGCAGTGCTATAATGTACTTATTAGTGTCAAAGCTTCCACTTTAAAGAACAGTAGATGTTGTAGCGCCCAGGATAATGACCTGCCTTCTCTCTTTCTATATCTCACATTCACGCAAACACTAATCCTCTATTTGAATTAATCTCTCCTATAGTCACTATCACTATGACATACAGTTATCCATTATCTCTCTCTCAATTATATTAAAAATATATCACTAACTCTATCACACTATGAACAACATACACATACACTATTTCTTATTTTTTCTCTTACTCATAAGTATAAACAAGCAGAAGAAATTTGCCCGCTGCCACACTATCTAGCTTTAAATTTAATAAAATTTATTTAGGAAAACAAAACAGTCCCTTTCTCTCTCTTATACTATCTCTCACTGCTTTCTCTAGCTCTCTCACAAACTCTTCCCACCCCTCTCAACTAATTAAATTGAAATGTACAAACACACTTTCATTCACGTTAGTTTTAAAAGTTACTAAACTGCACACTTTACTACTCTTCTTAAAGTGTCACGTGCACAAACAATACCCAGTTTATAAGTCTATTGCATACTTTACCCTTTTTACTCTCTTTCACAGACACTTTTCCTACTCCTCTATCTCAAAATAACTTACCAATTTTTGCACAAACTATCAATATCTATCTTCCTATCTGTCAATTCTCCACAGCTCTCATCCCTATCTATCTGCCATCCTACATAATTCCACTACATAAATCGATTCCACACCACACAATTCCACAACAAACAATTCAAATACAAAACACATACTTCACTACACACCACATACATCCACTACACTGCAAAACAAAAACATAAATAAAAGACATTGCCACTTACAACACCAATAGCTCTAACTCTCGCAAATGCAAGACCTATTGGCATAGCGAATGTGTGTTTCTCTTAATCACCCCCACTTGTGCACTCTCATTTTACTCCCCCTTTCCAGATGACCTTGCCCACTGCTCGTCCCGCTCCCCATACTGTGGGCCCGTCTATATTTTTTATGAGGGCCTTACAGCTGCAAAGTGTTGCCAGGCCACTCACTTCCTTTTTCGCATTGATTCTGTTCCTTGTGGTCTGACTTTATAGATCTTACTCCGATTATGCTGTTGTATGTCTTATGTCTAAGTCTACCTTCTAGGAAAAGAGGAGTATGAGATCTTGCTGTGTGGGTGTCATGTCACTGTCATGTTCCTATGGCTTAGTCACTCCGGTCATCCGCAGGGGTGATGTTGGGAGTTCAGAGCCAGCCTGGGCTTTATTGGAGGAGATTGGTTCAGAGAGAGCTGGGCTGGGCTACAAATCGCAGACATACTCAAGAACATCTCTGAATTATAAACTATGCGACTAACAGCATTGGATAATGGCAGGACCTAATTCAATCCCAGGGTGATAGCAGCTTTCCTTACATCCTCCCAGTTCACCGAACGTAATCCAAGACTATACAATATACACTTTTCAGAGCATTTAAAATGTAAACTAACAATTTACTCATCATAATCTAATAGCAAGAAATCCTGTTAACATCTGCTGTGTAGCTTGAAAGAACTGCAACTAACCTCCTCCCCTTTTATTAAATAGCACCACCTTTACATGCAAAACTCCAAACACAAATCCAGGGCAGTTTATATTCTATACACACCTATGCTTTTTCAGGAATCCAAACAGAAAAATGAGAAGAGAAAATAAAAACCTCTGGCGGAAGAATCATATTTCACTCAGAAATATAAAGGTGACTGTGGTATATTTCATCAGTTGTGTGAAGGATGGCTGTCGTAAAGGCTCTCCTAAAACTTGATTCTAAGGTAGAAAATAGGTTTCTGAGAAAACCTGCAGGCAATTTTAGTGCACCTTATATCATAATATAATCGCTGCCACAAGGCAGAGCAGACGGACATAACTTTTAACTTGCTGCTGATGCGTCGAAAACTATTGCAGACTGGCCAAAAGAAGTCCAATTTTAAAGGCAATCAAGGCTGCTTAAAAAATATTAAAGTGCTCCATTTTGGCAAATAATACTGATTCTAAAGTAGTTATGGAAACGGAGACTTAGGATGTGAACTTGTGTCTGACTGTCTTCTCTCTTAGCAGGCATTTTACCAGCGCTCAGAGCATGTGGGTGGCTGCTATCCATTAACCCTAGGGAGCCACACCATTCTAGTTGGCGATCTAGGGGTGTGAAAGGCATCTGTGCCGTGAAGCATAGTACCCTATCTGGTTGCCGGGTATTGTATTGAATTGTAATTGGATTTATATAGCGCTTACTACCCCTGACGATGCATCGAAACGCTTAGAAGAGGGAAAAAGGTTTGCATTTATATAGCGCTTGTTACCCCTGATGGGGTGTTAAAGCCCTTTTTTCGGCGAGTAGCACGCTACTCCGGAACCCATAAAAGATTAGTGGTGAATTAGTATAGTGAAATATGAAAGTAGTTTGAGTGGTGGATATTAGTCAGTTATTTGGATTGAGAAGGATAGCGGAGGGATAGAAGAGGAAAAAAAGGATAACATTTATATAGCGCTTGTTACCACTAATGGGGTGTTGAAGCACTTTCTTGGCGAGTAGCACGCTACTCCGGAACCCATAGGTACCACTTCCTGCAAGCAGGAGATTGATAGGAAGTGGTGAGGCAAACCTGGTGTTCTGGATTAGGAGAACAGTTAAATACTATTTACAGGCATACTTGCGCAGAAGAAGCAGTATCACAGAGGGACTAAAGCATGTCAGCCATGTTTATTTCTGCATGCAACAACCTAAGGAGGCTCTGGCAACGTCATTGTAGGGGTGGGAGAAGGATCTTGTTGGAGAGTTTTCTAAGAAAATCAAAACTACTTGCTAGGAGAGAAAAAGGCATCAGCATTGAAAGGGAAGCACACGGACGTACACAGAGACTATGTAACGGGGGATAGCGCGAGACACGTACACACGGACTAAGGGTCTGATTCTCAATGCTGTTTTCACTTGTAAAACACATTAATGTGCATAAAAAGCATACCCTTCAACTCACCCTCATTGAAGGGTGTCGCCCAACTTTGAGTATGTTTCACTCTCTCAACAAACCAATGCTCAAACCTATACTTTGAATCTTTCATGCATCTCTATGCTTATAGTATTGTAGATGTCTCTTGGTCCTCCCAAAGAGGACTCAACTTCTGCCAGCATAACAAGCAAGGGTGTATGCAGTGCAAAGCTTCGCATACACTTTACCTAGCTAAATATTACCTAGCAAAGGAGCTTCAAGTGGTGTTTTTATTAGTCCGGAGAATGGATAACACAATTCACAACGGTAAACTGGCACATTAGTAAATCTACACGTGTAAGTTTACTCTTACACTTTTGAGTACCTTTACTGAGTTAGGCTATCTACCATTTCACATTGTAAAGTTACTCAAAAGTGTAGACGTACATGTGTCCACCCCATGAAAGAGAGGCTAGAGACAAATTTCAAGTGTAAAGTTTCTCACTCTAAAAGGAGCAATAGTAAGTCCAGCACCACTAATGGCAGACCACTGATACTGCAACACCCTCCCATAGAAAAAAATGGAGGTAGGGACTTAGAATAAAGTCGCATAGGAAATATTGTTAAAATGAAATAAAACTATTTTAAATAGGTAAAACTACAGATAAGTTAAATTTAATGTTAAAAAATTGTCTAAAAATAAAAGATATTTTTATTATAACATATTTTAATAACATTTTTTAATGTAAAAATAATGTAACATTATTTTATTAAAATGCAATTAAATTGCTTTTAAGTAATTATCACATCACATTTCGTAATCATTAGTACATAACGAATATAATTTTAAAAATAATTCTTTACATCACATTTATTAATTACTAATACATAATCAAAATGATATTTTGTATACTTTTTTTTTTTAAATAGAGAATATTTTAATGAACAAAATGACACAGAAACAACAAATATCCAGTAAGGGAAATTGGAGATATGAATTTTAGAAGTTTTAAATAAAAATAGCACCAAAAAGTGCAAAATGTCAACCACACTAGACCAGGACAAATGTAAGTTTGAAGGCTAACATTGGTGGAGGGAGGGTCGGACACAAGGACTAGGTTGGTCCTGGTCAAAGAGTTACCTTTGGAAATAAACATTTTCCTGGACAAAAGGTGGTCATTGATGAATCATTGGCGGGGCAAGCTGGATGAGAGTTGGGGTTCCACAACAGCAAGTTGCTGAAGAGAGGGTGCTGGTGCCGTCGTCGATGAAGGCAGGAAAGCTCCATGTAGACCAAGTCCGGTATCCGTGCCAAAGAAAGTCTCAACGTTGATCGGCTTCGGCTCAGTGTCGCTCTGGGTTAAGCCTTATACATTCGAAATTAAAAAACGTTTCTGAAAGTCAGATCTCCTTCAGCAGGACAAACCAGCATGTTGGATACGACCAGCAATTCAACGTCGATGGCTTTGGCCAAACAGTGGTACGGGTCTCCCATCAGTTTTTTTTTTTAGTTTTTTTTTTAAAGGTTCTTTTTATTGAGTTTAAAACAGAAGACGAATACAGAGAAACATTCACATTGATAGCATATCGGTCACCAACTGCTATTTGGCATACATAGTGAAAACAGAATAAACTCGGGAGTCATGAAGACATGGATCGAAGGAATGAATCCGTACATAGTGTCCATTCCCTTTGGGTGCTGTCTATATCTCAAAACAGAGAATACGGACATGGGGAGACCCAATATACCCTTGGAGGCTTGGGCAGATAGATCAACTATAAGTAAAAGTGCCTACAAGGGATTTCGTTTAGAAAGTAAGTATGACTTTTAGTATAATATACATTAAATGACTTGGTGGTTCAGTCCAATCAGATCCTGAGCCTTTGAAAAATCAATGCATCCGTTAAAATTGAAAAAAACAAACGTTCAATAAATGTAAAAACAAAGAAACACGGGAATATCTTTTTGAAAAAGATTCAATTTTTTATATATGAACCAAATTGAGAAGGGATAAAGTCATTTATCGTCCATTTCCCAAATTTTTATTGTTTCTTAGTGACTGTTATCTGTATTTCCAGACATGTTACTTCTTTAATTATTTTGGAATGGATGTTTATACTCATGATTTGTAGGACAATTTATATATCCTCTCTCATGATGCTTTGCTGGATTAATTTCTTTTGTTTGTACCCTTCTCAATTTGGTTCATATATAAAAAATTGAATCTTTTTCAAAAAGATATTCCCGTGTTTCTTTGTTTTTACATTTATTGAACGTTTGTTTTTTTCAATTTTGACGGATGCATTGATTTTTCAAAGGCTCAGGATCTGATTGGACTGAACCACCAAGT
This sequence comes from Calotriton arnoldi, assembly GCA_963921515.1. NCBI lineage: Eukaryota > Metazoa > Chordata > Amphibia > Caudata > Salamandridae > Calotriton > Calotriton arnoldi. Next base: position 10,343 of record CAWUFW010024784.1, on the reverse strand, counting down.
CATTTAATGTATATTATACTAAAAGTCATACTTTCTAAACGAAATCCCTTGTAGGCACTTTTACTTATAGTTGATATATCTCAAAACAGCAATCTTCTAAAAGGCAAAACCGGGTCCCAACCCTGAACCAAACAGACAAATTGAGGACACAAAAAATAGAAAGAGCAAAGAAAAAAGACAAGAAAGAGAAAGAAGATAAGAAGGGAGGACATCCCCACCGTGTTCTGACCGGGGTGTATTAGTCCAGTCGTGCTCAGGATGCTGAATGAGCAGTGACCAAATCATGCAGCGAGAATGCGGTGTCTAAGCGACCACCTCCTCTTCATCTGCGCTGTGGTGGGAGCGAGATTCGAGGTAGCTAAGCAGATGCACCCAGATATCCCTAGGCTGGGAACATGCAGGCATTAACTCCCAGTAGTCAGTCAGTTGATTGTGGCAGAATGCTGCATCCTTAGCCAATCCTCTATCTTCGGACTGCGCTTTCGGCCCCAGCAAAAAGCCACCCGTCTCTTAGCTAAAAGCAACAACATTGCCACAAGTTTTCTATGTACTGGGGCTACGCTGCGCAAGTATCCTAGCAGGGCCACTAAAGGGGAGCACTCAAGCGGGGCTTTGATCATCAGGGTCAGGGTCTCAAAGATGTGTTCCCAGTAACTCGCCACCGCAGGGCACTCCCAGGCCAGATGAATAAAGGATGCCTCCGGAGCTCGGCAGCGCGCACATCTGTCATCTTCGCTAAGACCTGCCCTGCAGAGCCACACCGGGGTTCTGTACAATCTGTGAAGAAATTTGAAGTGGATCAATCGCAGTCTATAGTTAGGCGATAATTCCTTTAGCTGGGCGCAACAGTATGCCCACGTGCCATCTTCAAGCGGACCCCCCAGCACCCTCTCCCACTCTCGCTGCGCTTGGGGAATACAGATCGGGGAGGCGCGTTGCATCCCCGCATATAGCCGGGTTACAAGTTTCTGCGGCGAGGGGTTCTTCAGAAAGTCCTCCAGCACTTGGAATGTTGGCGGCGCAACAGGGAATGACTCGTATAAGGCACGTAGCGCTGCTCATAGTTGATAGTAGGTCAACCTGTCCAGCAGCCCCGTGTGCTCATCGCCTAATGCATCGTCGACAGTGACAAACACCCCGTCATATTTTGTATACTTTAAGTGGAATTTATTGTAAATAAATCTTTAAAAAAAAGTTAATATATTTAAATTAATTCAATATTTAATTCAAAGATAAATCAATAGTGCAGTAGCACTTTTTAAATGTTATTCTATATTTAAAATAAATATAAAAAAATATTTACAGTAATATTTAACATGAAAATATTTGTAATCTTTTCTTCAAGCTTAATAAACTTTTAACATTTTCCATATATTTGACCAAAGAGAGGTCTCTGCCCCAGTGGCCCTACCTAGTGCCAAACTCACCCGAAAGACTTTTGGCCCAAATGGTGACCTACAAGTCTGGACTAAATACTGCTTTTCTAGTGAAATTATTAGTGCCAAGTCACGTGCCTGGCATGGGGCATTTTGGCCTTGACAATGGGAAACAAAGAAAACAGGAGACTTCAAAGGGTCACTCAACAACGGCTTAGGATGCGCCACATGTTCATATAACCATTGCTTGTGGCCTCTTCTGGCCTTGTCCTATCCTGGGTGAATGAGCCAGGACTTCCACAGACCCCATTTCATAAAGTGATGAATACCAGCCTCCGTAGTTTTTCTGTTGGCTAGCTCTCCTTGCAGATTCTCTCAAACCTACATAACATACTGTTACAGACAAGATTCAGATAGATTCATCCACTCATATGGCCAATCCATTCTTCATACCAGATACCAGATACAGTGGCTGTCAGGCCTTGGCCATCCAGGCCATCAGAGCATCCTCCTGTTGATAGGGAGCACCAGTTAGTTATGCAGTCCCTCCTCCCCCAGGAGATCTAGAGCACTGCCACAGAGTTGTGATTCACCCTCTTAATGAAGAGATACATACTAATGACCTAATAGCTGAAGGCATTGCTCAGCCACCGACATATTGTCCTGTGGGTTTAAGAAAGGCCATATTTTCTGCTCTACTGGGGGTGCCCTTGAGCCATTTGTTTCCCAAAACTCTTGATAGCCATCTTCGCATAAGGAATTCCAGCTGTGCACATCGCCCAGGACCAAAATTACCACAGTCAAAAGATGCACTCTGGTAGCTGGCTGCCTTCTAGCACCCGCATCCTCTATAGCCACAGATGCACCCAGCAGCGGACGCCCTCTCTTGTTTTCTAGCCCTCACCTGTCAGGCTGAGACATGGATGGTCTACACATCCTGGGGTGATCTTGGGGTATTCTCTCTCATTCCTCTCCTGTACATTCTTTCAGTCGTTTGCAACATGGCAGATGTGGATGTCCATGACCAGGCCACGGGAAGGTTATTGTGCCATTGGAATTCATTCACCTTACAAGGTCATAGTAACTAAGGGCCTGGTTACAACTTTGGTGGTGCTGCGCTGGCTTTGCGCAGACACAGCACTGTCAAAGCCGTGCATGGTCCCCCCGCCAGATTACGAGTTCAACTTGTGTCAGGCGGGCTTTTCTTTTGCCGTTCCCACGGCGGTGCCCTGAAAACAGGCACTGCAATGGGAACGCAAAAGCAGTTCCAGCACGGCATGGACTGTGAAATCTATGTCGTGCTGGAACTTGGGGTGCATGCAAACAGGGGGCACATGTTGTGTCCCTCTGAATGCATCTCCATGGCGGCAGGGGCATGGGGGTCCTGTAGGGCCCCTTTGTTTCCCCACCGCCAGCCTTTTCATGGTGGGCTCACTACCATGAAAAGGCGGGCGGTGGGGAAACTCGAAATATGCTCGGAGGACTGCAGCGGTCCTACCTTTCATATTGGATACCCCCTTCTGCTGTGCCACCACCAGGGAACAGCGGTTCTCTAGCACAGCCGCTGCAGTGGTGGCACTCCAAATGGCCGCATCGGAATACGGCGGCCGCAGAACCGCCACCGCGAGTCTGGCTGTCAAAGACCGCCAGGCTTATAATTTGCCCCTAAAGCTTTTGACAGAGGACTAAACTATGCTTAGATTAGCAGATTGGGTTCATAACTCTACTTTCCAAACATTAGCTGTTGCACTTCAATGGTTTTCTTCTACACACTGTTCTTCAATTCCTCTTATGCACCCTCATTTCCTGACCATTCATTAAGAAAAGGGGTTTGGATGATTTCAAGTGAAATGTATTCTAACCTGATCTGACATTTGTGGCATTTGTTCTATTCCTATTGGTTGTTTCACACCCCTGGGTTTGCTTGGAAGTTTAGTTCTAATATTGAAGGAAGATAGAAGCACACTGCCTCACATCACAGCACAGTTCATCCCTTAACGTTATGGTAAATGCACTACAATGTTTGTGCTTACTTGAATATTAGCTGTAGTTTTTCACTAGAGTTGGTGCAGATACTGCTTTTCATCTCTAGACACGTGTTTCTGTATTTTATCCTTCATCAGTAGAGATCAAAAAAATAATTACATCAGGGATTGCTGAGAATGCTGTCACAGTTTTCTCATATCTCAGTGCCTCTCACTGATGTAATTCTACTTCTCATTGATGTAATTCTATCACTGATAAAATCCAGATACACGTGTGTCTAGAGATGAACAGCACTATCTGCATCAACTCTGGTGAAAAAATACAGCTAATCTTCAAGTAAGCACTAACATTGTACTGCATTTACCATAATACTAAGGGGCGAAATGTGTTGTGATGTAAGGCAGTGTGCTCCCATCCCCCTTCTGTTGAGCCCTTGAGCCAGCGAGCTGATGAGCTTTTGGGGATTCACCTGTGTGCCATTGAGAGTTACTGAGACCTCAGAGGACTGTGGCACCATTCTCAGCAACCCCTGATGTAATTCATTTTTCTGATCTCTACTGTTGAAGGATAAAATCCCAAAACACATGTGTCTAGAAATGAACAACACTATCTGCACCAACTCTTTTGCAAAACTACAGCTAATATTCAAGTAAGCATAAATGTACTGCATTTACCACAATGCTAAGGGGCGAACGGTGCTGTGATGTGAGGCGTGTGCTCCCATCACCCTTTAGTTCTAATATTGCTTAGCTGCTATTGAAATAAAGCAAGTAAAGATAGGATGCGCATAATACTTACCCATGTCTCTTTAATAAAATTGCAACTTTAAGCCATTACCAGGTAGTAAAATTTACATTATTAGAGAGATTGCTGGCTCTTGACACTAACATGTCTACAATTCTTCCAAGAAGTCTTTGAGAACATAGGTTCTCCAGAGAAGGACTCTACTGAAATTCCTTTTTCTGACTAACTCCACTAAGACTTGCATAACTAGCCAACTATCAGTAGAGCCGCTCTCTAAGAAAACACAAACTGATGCAGCCTTTAAGACTCATATCTTTTCTGGATCTTATTAACTCGTGTGTGGGATATGACCGAAGTGGGCTTAAGTGCCCTCTCCTCCGAGCCCTCATAAATCTCCTTCTAAAGCACAGGAAGAATATTATGAGACATTTTCTTGTATATCACATGCTCCCATGGGCCATGCAATAGAAAATAGGGATGATTTGTGGCACAGATTACTGTGTTATTATTCTCTGCCGTGCACCCGCAAACCCCATTTCTGCATAAAATTTTGATGAGAGAACCACACTAGAACTTAATTAATGAGCTCCAATATGTTCCATCACTGTTATATTGATTTTGTATTTTTTTATTGCTGTTGCTAGCACCACAAATTACGTTCCCAGTTGCCTGCTATAGAGACACGTCAAAAAATTAATGGAAATTCAGTCAGTCTCAAAACGGGACAAGTCACTACTCTACTTAAGAAAACAGAATCAGACACTGAGGAAAACGTTTTATAAAATTATTTTCATTTTTTTATTGGATGTTCTTGAACACTACAACAACTTGTAATATTACAGTACTGAGGGTAGCAGTTATTAAATATGTTTCAGAGTTCTTAAAAAAACTACCATGCATAGTGATCGCATTGTAAGCATCAGTTAAAACGGATTCAACGTGCATACATTGGTGCATAAAGATTCACATAGTTAACATGGATTGAATATGGAGCTTCAAAGAAATGCCTAGCAACATTTTATAACAGGCAAAACATCTGGAGTGGGTAGAGTTCATAGCTTTACAACATATCCTTCAAGTCTTGTCATTTCCCTTGGAGCCCAGAAGAAAAAGAAAAGTACATAGGTTCAGCCAAATGGTGAGCAGTCAAAATATCGAAATTTAAATGTCGACATACCAAAATATCGATAGTGAAATATCTATGGTATAAAATATCGATGTTTAGTATATCGACATCAAAAATGTCGATATTGGAATGTGTAGTAAAATATCGAAGTATAATATATCGAATGTCATAATATCGTTGTATTAAAATATCGATTAAGTGTAGTATTGTGTAAATTTCTGTATGTTTTGTAATATTTTGTATATAAGTGTTTTAATATGTTATTTGTAATGTATTAAAAAATATTTTTTATATTTTAAATAATTTGAAATGTAAAGGAAATTTTATATATAATTTTAGGAGCGGGATGTTGGGTTTATAGGAGATAAGGGTGGGGAGTGTTTTAAAAATATTTATTTAAAAATAAATATGTAAATTTTTTACAAATTTATAATTTATTTATAAAAAATAGAAAATTTATATTTAAATTTAAATTTTATATATAATTTTAGGAGCGGGATGTTGGGTTTATAGGGGATAAGGTTGGGGAGTGTTTTAAAAATAATTATTTAAAAATAAATATTATGTAAATTTTTTACAAATTTATAATTTATTTATAAAAAATAGGAAATTTATATTTAAATTTAAATTTTATATATAATTTTAGGAGCGGGATGTTGGGTTTATAGGGGATAAGGGTGGGTAGTGTTTTAAAAAAAAAAAATTTAAATTTAGGGGCCGATTCCGATTCCGGCCAGAAAACGTACCGACCGATTCGGAGCCGGAATTTACTCCGACCGACACGTACCGGTGCAGCCCGACCCGCCAAGTACGATGAGAAGCGAACAAAACCCGACCGACTCGTACGGAACACCATCCGAACGACCGAGCCGCGCGGAAAACAGCAATCCGGCCGGAAAAACACGCGATTCGAACCGACCGACTCGCACCCGGAACAAACCCGAACGAGACGTACTTGCGAACTCCCACCCGCCAAGTACGATGCAAGGCGCGGAAAACACGACCGAGTCGCACGGAGGACAAGCCGTACGACCGACACGCATACAAAACAGCGAGGCGAAGCAACCCAAAATACCGCGACCAACGCGTACGCAGCATAGAAAACAGCACAAACACAGCGTGAACGAAACGGAGAAGCCCGCACGAGACAACTGCAGGGTCCGATTCGGTCACAAGAACGTCTCCTACATGCACGAAAAGTACAAAGGGAAAATACACAAAAAAAGGCCAAACAAGCAATTACAAAGCCAATAAATACTGGGGGGGGAGGGGCAGGGAACAAAGACACACCCACAACTCCACCCATATAAAGGACACAAAATCCCTACCATGATCCTTTGCAAATTCAAATTACCTGCCAGCACTCAACAGACAGCAACTACACACCCACAGCTCATCCATCACACAAGCCACACACCATCAGCACCACAACAAATAGAAACCTCACATACACCCAGCAAAACACACACTCACACACCTTCACCTGCACACCAACACACACATCACTCACCATCACCACCCATCACCATGCCCCCAAAGAAGAATCATAAGTTCCTAGATAGTGAATTGGAAGTCCTGGTAGATGAGATCCTCAGGGTAGAGCCACAGCTCTTTGGTACACTGGTCCAACAGACACCCATGTCACAGAAAACAAAGATGTGGGAGAGGATCGTCGACAGGGTGAACGCACAATCACCATGTTTGCGCACAAAGACAGACATCCAGAACAGGTGGTATGACGTGCGCAGGAGGGTCAAGGAGCTGTTGAAGAAGGACTACCTCGTGAGCCAACACACCGGCAGTGGCCCTCCTGCCAAGCCAGTATACCTCAGGCCCTGGGAGGAGAAGGTGCGGGCCATCCTACCACCAGTGAGCGTATATGGACTAGAAAACATCCCAGAGCCTGGTGAGTACACAACAAATGTACACAATATTCTGCGACTACACACACACATCACTGTCAAGGGGAGAGTCAAACCATGCACTCTTAGCAAATACACAGCAACCAGAACAGAATCATCCCAAAATGTGTATGTCAGTCAGATAAACACAACACATGCCATCTCAAAGTGACATTTAACTGTGTCATCACATGTACAAACACAACTACAGCTAGGCAGTGGCACAAATATAACTGACAAACACATCCAGACAAGCAGCCACCACTACAACACCACCACACAGTGAAGCCCACTGAAAGAAAGGAAATATGTGTATGCTGGGCAAGTCAGTGTAGCCAATAGCATGATGGGAGTCGTAGGCACAGATATTGGTCACCCCCACAACTGTCCCATCAACACCACTCTCAACCATGCTCACATCACAGGGAGTGGAAAAGGACTCACAAGATGGCTGACACTGGGTACTGCTGTGGGGAGCACAAGGCCCTGCTGGCAACTGTGCAACAACCAACAGCAGGACACCACTGACTGACATCCTGAAAGACAACTTGCACTCCCTGCAATGGAAGCACCTTCCATGGTGGGATATCTGGCTGGGTGGGAAGGAGGACTCACAGCACTGACCCTAGTCACAAGCACCTCCCCTCACACACCCCCTCAACACAAACTCCACAGAACACACCTGGGAGAATGCAATGCCTCACATCCTAACTGAAGATCCCAAAAAGAACCACCACCCTGGGTTATGCTGTGTGAAGCACAGGGACACTCTTGGGACTTTTAGCCAAACAACTGCCAGGACAACACTCCCAGCCATCCTGTCAGCACAGGCAGCCCACCCCACAGGGAAGCAGAGTCAAAAGGGAAGGAAGGATGGGCATGCTGGGAAGGGGGTGGAGAGCAATAGCATGATGGGAGTTGTAGGCACAGATATTGGTCACACCCACAATTGGCCCATCAACACCACTCTCAACCATGCTCACATCACAGGGAGTGGAAAAGGACTCACAAGATGGCTGACACTGGGTACTGCTGTGGGGAGCACAAGGCCCTGCTGGCAACTGTGCAACAACCAACAGCAGGACACCACTGACTGACATCCTGAAAGACAACTTGCACTCCCTGCAATGGAAGCACCTTCCATGGTGGGATATCTGGCTGGGTGGGAAGGAGGACTCACAGCACTGACCATAGTCACAAGCACCTCCCCTCACACACCCCCTCAACACAAACTCCACAGAACACACCTGGGAGAATGCAATGCCTCACATCCCAACTGAAGATCCCACAAAGAACCACCACCCTGGGTTATGCTGTGTGAAGCACAGGGACACTCTTGGGACTTTTAGCCAAACAACTGCCAGGACAACACTCCCAGCCATCCTGTCAGCACAGGCAGCCCACCCCACAGGGAAGCAGAGTCAAAAGGAAGGAAGGATGGGCATGCTGGGAAGGGGGGTGGAGGCAATAGCATGATGGGAGTTGTAGGCACAGATATTGGTCACACCCACAATTGGCCCATCAACACCACTCTCAACCATGCTCACATCACAGGGAGTGGAAAAGGACTCACAAGATGGCTGACACTGGGTACTGCTGTGGGGAGCACAAGGCCCTGCTGGCAACTGTGCAACAACCAACAGCAGGACACCACTGACTGACATCCTGAAAGACAACTTGCACTCCCTGCAATGGAAGCACCTTCCATGGTGGGATATCTGGCTGGGTGGGAAGGAGGACTCACAGCACTGACCATAGTCACAAGCACCTCCCCTCACACACCCCCTCAACACAAACTCCACAGAACACACCCGGGAGAATGCAATGCCTCACATCCTAACTGAAGATCCCACAAAGAACCACCACCCTGGGTTATGCTGTGTGAAGCACAGGGACACTCTTGGGACTTTTAGCCAAACAACTGCCAGGACAACACTCCCAGCCATCCTGTCAGCACAGGCAGCCCACCCCACAGGGAAGCAGAGTCAAAAGGAAGGAAGGATGGGCATGCTGGGAAGGGGGGTGGAGGCAATAGCATGATGGGAGTGGTAGTCACAGCTCAACATCCCCCACCCACATGGCCCAGCAAGCTCACACTCAAGCATGCACACCCACAGAGAGTGGAAAGCCCCATCAAAGATGTCTGACACTGGTGCTCTGTTGTGGGGAGCACAAGGCCATGCTGGGAACTGCCCCCAACCAACAGCAGGACACCACTGTCAGCCACCTTACCATTGCTCTCACACTCACACACACTGAAGCATACCCAAAAGCAAGTAAGTATGGGCATGCTGGGAAGTGGGGTGGACGCAATAGCATGATGGGAGTCGTAGTCACAGATATTGGTCACCCCCACAACTGTCCCATCAACACCAACCTGAACCATGCGCACATCACAGGGAGTGGAAAACAACTGACAAGATGGCTGACACTGGCTACTGCTGTGGGGAGCACAAGGCCCTGCTGGCAACTGTGCACCAACCAACAGCAGGACACCACTGACTGACATCCTGAAAGACAACTTGCACTCCTGCAATGGATGCACGTTCCATGGTGGAATATCTGGCTGGGTGGGAAGGAGGGCCGGATGTCAACCAAATACAACCAATGCAGACCATGTACACACCCCAACATTCACATAGAAATGCCCAAATAATGCAGAACAATGTGCTACACCAATATCAACCCCTGACTGTGACAACTTAGGACAATGCAATGTACAGGCCCGCATCCAGAGGCACAGTCACAACTGTCAGGTGTGTCAACCATTGATGCCTGCAGAAACATAACATACATTGTGTGTGTCTCCCAAAAACAGGTGATGATGGGGACACAGCAGCAGACGCTGAGGAGTCCTCGTCCCAGGCTCAAGAGGATATGGAGCTCACTGGTGTGGAACAGCCTCTGCCCTCCTCGGATGAAGAAGACCCACCTGGCACCTCCGGAGCAAGCCATCATGCAGCACCAGCAGGTCCACCAGCTGCACCCCCTGCACCCACCCCTCCAACGACTGTCAACACACATACCACCCCTGCCGACATGGACAGACCAAGGAGCACCACCAGCACAGGGACCCTGGACCAACGTGGGGCCATGGACACCACCACCACCAACAACCCACAAGGTGGCCCAGGGTCACCTGTGCGTGCCACCTCAGGTACTGCACGTGTCGCCAGGGGTGGTGGGAGGGGTGGGAGACATAGGTCGCTG
>CAWUFW010024783.1:0-54814 GCA_963921515.1 Calotriton arnoldi | reverse complement strand
ATCATAGTGTGCCTGATTCGAAAAGATTTTTCTGTCAGTAGTTGCCACTTACTCCTGAAGTTCCAGAAGCTGAAAGAGCGGGCAGGCATTACTGGTGGCTAGATTTAGGCCTTTTTCCTTAGGGTACACATCACTGTTTAACTCTTGCTGATGTTTATTTTAAAAAAGTCAGTCTATTTTGCACCCTACAAAAAACTTACAACAACTCTTTGCAGTAAGCAACATAAAATGTGCAATAACCGTTACATTTTCGAGTTTTAAGAAATTTGGAAATGCACCATGACTTATAAAATAACATAAATAATAGTAGTAATATAAGAAGGGGGAATCACCTACATGTGGTGTTTCGGGCCTCAGGCCCGCATGGTGGATGAATGACCACAGACACAGCGTAGTTGGGTACTTAAAACTGGCCCAGGGCACGTGCGCCCGGCCCCTTTTATTGACAGGGTCACCTGACTGGTGATGCCTGTGGTGGGTGGGTGTCTAGTGTGGGTTACATCAGCAGTGGAACACTAGAATGTATCCAGCCGGATACTACATCCCTCCCAAACTTTAATGAAAAAAACAAAACAAAAGTCCAACCTGAAATAAAACAAACAAACAACACATAGCACCACATGAGTCTATTTGGGCCGTCAGCCAGGCAGCGCTGGAGCTTCGGACCGCATGGTCAGGATGCCTTCCTCTGCCTTGGCGATGTTCTGTAGACCGGCCTGGTCTCGCGGTGGTGAAGTTTCTGTATAGAGTTCAGTGCTGGTGCATCTGGAGCTGAGGTGAAATCCACTCTGGAGGATCTCTCAGGCGCTCAGGCCTTGGTGGATGACAGATCCTCCGGCTGTTGGAGACGATCTCTGTGAGTGAGGCCTTCCTCTGGAGGTGGCGTGCTCGATGGCCTTCTTTACTCCTGACTGCTGAGCGACGTTCGACTTGCCTCTCTCGCCTGGACTCCTCTGCCACTGGTGCCTCTTGGAGGGCTTTCCTGCTGGCTGCCATGGGACCGTGTGGACCGTGCGGGGCTTCGTGTGAACCGCACGAAGGCGTCGCTGGGGAACTGCCAACGGACTCACAGCCAAGTCGCTCATGTAGCCTCCGAGGGTGGTGTCATTGTCTGGGCATCCTCGCCATCTGGACTCTGGTTCTGCGCCTTCCTCTGGCGATCTTGTGGGCGACCAGTCTTCAGCCGTGACCTTCGTGTTTCCTGTGCCTGACGTGGAGCTGTGGCCGACTCATCTGTCCTACTCGGACTCCCTTCGCACGGGAACTCCGTCAAGGCCCTTGTCCCCTGGACTGCCACGTGACCGCGTGGGCTGTGTGGGCCATTGCGTAGGCCACACTTAGGGGTCGCTGCAGAACTCCCAACAGGGCCACGGCCAAGTCTTGTGTAGTCCCCAAGGGCGGATCTTCCAATGGCCGGGTGTGCTCGACTTCGGCAGGCTGTAGGTTGACTGGGGTGCACAGACTGTTCCTGGGTGATTCGCCTCCTTGAGCTCCGGTTGTTCGGGTGTGTGGATTCACTCGGGTGGTGCGATGCTCCTTGGTGATGATGCACCTGGAAGGTGGTAACAGGATGTTAGTTTTCTTCAGTGGGCAGACAGGCGGTGATCTTCTGTCGGGGTGACTTGAGGCAGTGAGAAGGACCTGAGGGACTTCGTGGCACCGCTCCGTTGTCGCTGTGGCGCCCTGCCACATGGAGTGTGCGACTCCTCTCTTGCCTGTCGTGAGCCACTGCCGACTCCGTCCTGAGGCAGTGCGAGGGAGGACACTCTCTTTCTCCTTCGGCACACTGCGGTGCTTCGCTGAGGCGGTGGAGATGTAGGGGATCTCCCTCCAGCAGTGCTTCTTCGTTGCGATCGTCTGGCAGGTCGGCTTCTCTTTTGGCGCGCATCCGACTGCGCCCTTCATTTGCTGCACTGGACACGCTTGCTGCGCATTCTCTTCGGACTGTCACTCCTAGAACGGTAGCAGCTGTCCCTGTGCTGCTGTGCACTTGCTTGGTGCTGTGTTCTCCTCTTCAACCTCGGTGCAGTAGAGATGTGGTCGCTCTCTGTACTGCGTTCAGCGGTGCTTCTCTCGGTGGAGATGTCTCTATCTCCTGGGCGTCTGCCTGCGCTGGCAGGTTCATTAGCGCTCTCTACGCGCCTCGGACTTCGTGCGCTCCATCTTCTTCTTGGGCGCTCTCTTCTGGCACCTGGCGTGCCTGCTCTTTCTTCTTGCGGGGGTGGTCGTTCACCACCCGGGGCGTGTGCAGCCAAACACTTGCTTGCCGTGGCATCGGTCAGCCACTGGTAGTACACACTCAGCGCTTGCTTCCTTTGTGCTTCGGGGGCCTTGCTGCCTTTGGGAGCTTGATGCTTCTTGGCACTCTCAGTTCTGTGGGCCGCACATTCATCGGCGCTGAGTTCTCTTCTGCGTTGGGCTGCTTGGGGCTCTTTGCTGAGAACATGTAGTCTTGCTTTTTCATTGGGTGCCATTTAGTGCCCTGTAAGGGTGATGCAGGGGGCACTGCAGGCCATAATGTTCTCTCCTTACTGCAGTACCGTTTGGCTTCTGAAGCTTTAGCCTGTAGAGCAAACCCGCACTGCTCATGGTAGGGGACATGGCATCCATTTGGGTTCATGATGGATTCTGTTGTAGGCAGGGTGACAGTGGGCCCTCCTCCTTGTGTCTGTGCTTAACTGATTGGGGCATTATCAGTTTGAGCCCTTGACCGCCTGTCTCTCTCTTGCTTAGGGTGGCTACTGGGCTCAGCCAACATGTTCCTGAGGCAGAGATGGGGTGACACAAGCAGTGCTCTGCTTCCTTCACATTAGGTCAAGGCAACCTTGCAGCGCTGATGGCGATTCCTTGCGAGTTGTCCTTTTTTTTCCCCTTCCTTGACTGGTGCAATAATGCCCAGTGGCCACTAGGTGGCAGTACAGAGTTATTCATAGGCCCGGGCAGTTTCCTTGATGCTGTGGGCCTAGCGGACATTAAGGACTTCGGTGTTCCACAAAGACATCAGTGGGCGGTGCTGCACAGAGGGGCGTCGGGAGCCTTCCACTGGTGGAGCCACTGGCTGTTCAGAGCAGGTGCGAGCTGTCCTCTCATTCTGCCACTGCTGGCAGTGTTGTATTTGCTGTCACTGTAGGCCGCTGCAGCTTTAGCAGTGCTGCTGGCCGGTTCTGTGCACAACTGTTCAGGTGCTGTACTTTAGCACTGGGTGGCGCTGCAGTCACTTGGTAGGCCGCATAGGGCTTCACTGAGCCCCAGGAGCGGGTTTGCAGAATGCAGGGGGCAGCGTTGCAGGTGCGTGCGTGCTGATTGGGGCAGTATGTGGCACTGCGGGCTTCACGGTGGAATGAGAGCTCTCGAAATTCACCCGGTTGGGCTGCAGCTTGCAGGTCACACGGTGCTTCACACCCCTGCTAGGTGGCGCTGCAGCCGCTCAAAGAGGCCTCGGCTGTCTTCCTCCGATTTGAGGGCTCCCAGGGGCCTGCCGATGCCCGGTGCGAGGGGCTAGCACCTTTGTAGCGTGTCCTTGATTTCCTGGTCACGCAGGGGCTTGTGCAGTCTGCTGGGACTCACCCTGCAGGAGTCGCTTCCTTTCTCCTCCCGGTGGTGGTACGCTGAACAGTACGGCGTCATGCAATGAGGCACCTCCAACTGGGTGACGGCCTTGCGGTTGGTAACACCGGCAGAGAGGAGAGTCGCATCGGCGGCCACCGGGCAGGCAGCATGAAACAGAATACCTGCTCACCGGCAGGTAGAGACGCCAGTGCCGCGAGGGGGACCTTTCCAGCCTGTACACTTATGCTGCAATCCTGCTGGCTTCTTTGCAGTCGGGCGGTAACGCTCGGACGCGCTACCGCCGCTCACCCTGGCCGGGGCTGCTTGTCTCGTTCTGCCGGGGCTGCAGACACTGGTGCGGCCGTGTTGGCACGGCCTCACTTTCCTCCACAGCTGGCCGGGTCTCAGCGGGCGCGAGGGACAACAGCGGGATGCGAATGCTTGCTCCGAACCCGCCTCTCCCTGGGGAAACTGCTTTTGCTTAGGCCTCACTATGGGTGCAACTGCACATCTCGGGAAGGGCACCGTTCCCTCCTTGCACTCCGGGGCAGATGGCGGCAGGCAGTGCCGCCGACGGGCACTTCACCAGGCAGGGGGTGACATACCTCTTGTGCCGCTGCTGCTGGTGCCGTTTCCCCCTTCCTTGCCGGCATGGGTGTCTTCTGTCACCATGCGGAATAGTGCGGGGGCCGTGAACACTAGTCGTGTGCCACCTTTCCAGGAGGTACTCCCGTTGTAAGGCCAGACAGGACGGCGGTGGCCGTGGGTGCGCAGTGCCGCAGGCTATGCTCCCTCCTCAAGGAACTGGAAGGCGGCCGCTACGTCACACGTGGGATAAGACCCACTCGTCGCCATTGTGGTGTTTCGGGCCTCAGGCCCGCATGGTGGATGAATGACCACAGACACAGCGTAGGTGGGTACTTAAAACTGGCCCAGGGCACGTGCGCCCGGCCCCTTTTATTGACAGGGTCACCTGACTGGTGAAGCCTGTGGTGGGTGGGTGTCTAGTGTGGGTTACATCAGCAGTGGAACATTGGAATGTATCCAGCCGGATACTACACTACAGATTGGTGGCTTTCCCACTCGATTTACAACAGAGCCGTACCTATCTCCGCAGATATAAACCTTTAATCTGGCAGTCCATCCAACACTAGACTGACTGTCTGTCAGTGTCACCCTGCCCTGTTTAGGGCAGGGCAACCATCACTAGATTTTCCAGCCCAAGACCTCCATGTGAGTCATACTGGACTGGGGCAGGGAAATCGATTAAATATTTCAATGCAAAAGAGAAATGATAGAATGCACTCCTTTCCTTATACTCGTTTCATTTCTAGCTTGATGATTGCGTGCGAACTGATACTGTGATCTGTCCCAAAGGTCACAGATGTGTGATTAGCAATCCAGAAGACACGTGCCTTACGCGCCAATCAGTCGCACTGCGTTATTCAGGAATTAATCCTCGCGATAAATAAATATGCAACTAGTACTCCATGTTTGATCCAAGTTATAAGCCAATATTTTTGTCAAAAGCTTGTTCCAAAGTTAATCCATTAGTTCACAATCACTACGAAGACAGCGTGATTCCACAGTTGTTCTTTATTTTATATTTTTTCAAATGCCTTCTGCATGCCCATCCGGGCTTCAACAGCAACATGTAGGGGTAAACAATTCATGTTGTTCATGGGTGGGTGAGATTGGAATGAGGCTGGGCACGAATTCAAGGGTGGGATGGAGTAGTGTTCTTTTTCAGGGGGTGCACATGTATACCGAGAGGTTGTATAACGTATTCCTCTAAGGCTCTCAGTTTAAATCGGGGCTGGGTCACGGGGTCAGGGTTTCACCTTCTTGATTGGTGAGAAACAGATGATATTCACGTGGTAGAGTTTAGATGTGTATGCGAAGGTGAGGGAACTCGCATTGACGGCAGTTGGTGAGAGTGTGGAGGAGGCGATTAGGCTGCCGGCCATGGCTTTTAAGGTAGTTTTTACAGGCTCACACTACGGTATATGAAATGGGTTGCTAAAGAGCAGGTATTAAGTTGGATATGGGATGCTGGTGGGGGGGGTTCAGTATTGTATTCACTAAGGGATTTTGTGCATTAAACAGAAAGTGTTTTTACATTAGTTTGGCACAATTGCTTTATTAACGTTTTGGGTTTTGATTAGAGAAGGTTTTTGGAGTACTTATTTCAGGTTGAGCAATTTGTGTAGCAGGCAAGGGGTACCATTATTATGTTAACACAAGCACGGTTTCATAAGGGAGCAGGGTGGGATTGGTTAAGTTAAGGGCTAACTACAGGGGGTATTAGTATTATTTATACGCAGATGCTAAAGACAGCTTGCATTGAGCAGATGGTTTAGATGTCTTTTTATTATTTAATTTATCCCTGGCGAAGGGCTATACAGCCCGAAATGCATTGGGTGGAATTACATGAGGCTACTCAGCATGAATTATTTAACCCTACATGTCGCTGTTGAACCCTGGATGGGCATGCAGAAGGCATTTGAAAAAATATAAAATAAAGAACAACTGTTGAATCATGCTGTCTAGTAGTGATTGTGAACTTATGGATTAACTTTGGAACAAACTTTTGATGAAAATATTGGCTTGTAACTTGGATCAAACATGGAGTACTACATGCATATTTGTTTACTGCGAGGATTTATTCCTGCATAACGCAATGTGACTGATTGGCGTGTAAGGCACGTGTCTTCTGGATTGCTAACTCTAAATATTTCAGCAGCTTTAGTCGAGCTACTGCACCTCTTACCTGAAGGGCATCTCTAAATTTGCTCGAGGTGGTCCAATAGACCAATGGGCCACATCCCATGGTGTAAATAGTCCAGCTTCTTGGAAAATGGATGCTGTGGTTTATTGAGAAAGCATAACAGAGCTCTGATGAAAGGGAAAAGCCATCAAAGTTTTCACAACCTCAATCACAGCTGATCATATGGGTAATTCGGGGCATGGTTTAGACAGAGAACGAGGAGCTAAAATGTTACAATTTCATTCTGACTGCAGACATCAAACAATCCCATGAAATGAGCAAATATAGGTTCAAAAGAGATAAAAAGTCTAAATCCTTGCCATCAATCTTACGCACATGAGCCCTTATCATGCAAACACACATTTTCAGAAGGTGCGCCCAGCGCAAACAATGAAAATGTGCTGAATTATGGTGAATGTGCTGTCCCCCGGGCAGCTGGTAACTCGCACTGCCCTGGGGGCAGTGCATTTCTGTGAAAAACGGAATGGCTGCTTTGAAACCGCTCCGTGTTATCACATTGCAGGCAGCAACCCGGCTGCACTTTGAAGGGGGAAGATAGATCCCCTTGCAGGTGGGTTCAGTGAGTGACTGCACCCTCCTGCAAGGTAATGTCTGCGGGCTCCATGGGACCCCCTTACCCCCCTCCAGAGGGCTGCCATCAGGGGGTGCACTGACAGTGTGCCACATTAGGGTAGCTCACTGTCAGTGCGCATCCTGACAGCTTCTTTGCCTCTGCGCCCACGTCTGTCATACGGCGCGGCACAGAGGCAAAGGGATTCCCTCATTTGCATGAGGCCATGCACCCATGCAGATAAGGGTATGCCCTCTGAAGATAGCGCTGATGCTTTATGTGCCACCAGCACTATCAGTATTACAGCTGGGGACGCACAAGCATCTGCGACCCCTTCTATAATACCAAATTGCCCTGGGGGGCATGCAAAGCGGGCGCAAATGCCCATTGCGCTCCCTGGGCACTTCTATAATGCTGCCCCAGATGACAATGGCCCCAATTCTGAAATCTGAAAATTTGCAATACATTCTACGAACGTGAGGAAGGATGTCTACAAAGAGCATTAAAAAACAGACATGGGTGATATAATCGCATTGCCCTGAATAACAAAGGTTTTACTGTGAGAGTTGTGAGTTATTCCAGACTTAGGCCATCATTTAGGACTTTACAGATTGGCCCTGTTTAACATTTTCTGAAAGTTTGGCTATTTATTTTCATATCAGTGTGCACACGGATATGATGGGAGCACTTTCTTCAACCAAAATAGATGGCTGCTCAGGGAAGACAACTCAGGGTTTTGTGTTTATTCTCAAAAGACACAGCTCCACTGGGGTACTTGGAAAATAAAAATGCTATTTCCCTCACATGCTCAGAGCTTTTTCTCATTGTTTAAATTTTTCATGCTGTCTTTTTAGGACTGTTGTGTTATGCATAATATTCTGGACACATGATAAACTGGAGGAATGATGTTGGTGTGGCTACCCTAAATAGGTGTGACTTTTTATGTCATTCTCACCGATGGATGGGAAACAAAATGTAGGACAAAAGCTCTGCTGGGAGGAATACAATATTTTCCCTCCTTTAAATGGGGAGTGGGTAAAGCGAGGTAGTCAGATGAGCCATTTGCTTGCATATATATGGCTGAAACTCTGTTACAACTTGGCTCAAAATGAGGCCCTTCCATTTTCATTACCAGGAGAAAGTTGCACCTACTCTTGAAAAAAAAGCTTTTTGGGGGGCATAGCTTGAGTGCCACCTAAGATAGCCACCTAACGAGAGAGCACCACGCCTCGATGAACTGAAAATCCTACTAAGTGCAGTTGTACCACTTCTACAGCTCGCGAAATCATGCCATTACCCCCTTGATGATGCCTGGACTGGAGCGACCCATTGGTAAGTACTTTAGCAGGACCATACTTTATCTTTTTTAGCCTGAAATGTCGCACTCCACATTGCGGCTGCAATCTTGGATATTCCTCGCTCATGGAGGATGCTGCCTTTGTGTGAAAAATACAGACTTCCCTGCTTCCTTTGCTATTCTACTTCAAAAGGGGGTTCACTTACCACAACTAATGCTCTGTTTCATTTCTCTTTTCATAGCGCTCCCTGCAATTGTTGCTTTATATATCCTATTGGGAGTTTTTTCGGCACTACTGTATTCACAGTTTACCACATCTTCATGTGTCCATTAAGGTGTAGCCGGCCCACTTATAAACCTACACTTGTCATTTCACACTGAGTTGGTTGGAAAATCAACTTCTCCTAAGTTTATGATGCACACTGTTCCTTCCTCAATACAGAGATTACCGGATTACTTTACTTATTCTGTGATGGGCAATTTATTTTCATGTTCACTTGGCTTTAAGGATTTATTATATGACACTCCTTTCACTCATTTCTGTCAAGTGCTTTCTATACAGCTTCTCCTAGACTTTCTCCACAGCTGTTGTATGGGCAGGTTCAAGAAGCTTCATTTTCCCACCAAAGTTCAGTTGTATTAGCTTTCAGACCCTCACTTGTTCTCTAGTGATCATTTTATGGAAAACCCTGCTCCTTCAGAGGATATGGTGCAAGCTGCTACTTCTCGCTCCTTGTCTACATCCACTACCTCAGTGAAGCACACAACATCATCTGCTAATAAGCGACTTAAAAAGGATCCTCCGTCTCCTGAGAAAGTACCCTCTCCTATCTCCATGGACATTTTCTAGAGGAAATAAGTGCACTCTGCCCATTTTTTGAGGAGCCCAGCGAGAGAATTCAAAGTCTGGATGATAAATGAATAATCTGTTATTGAGAGAAAAGTATCTGAGGTGGAACAGCGAGTTAGTGATTTACAGGATGAAGTTAACAAAATTGTGAGTTTGGAAAATAGGTTTTTCAATTAAAGAAACACTCAGAGGATTTAGAAAAATGGAATACGCACAACAATCTGTGCATTTATGGTCTTCCAGAGGGAATAGAGGGAGAGGATCCAGTTTCCTTTTTTGCATCAATTTTATCGCAATTATTGGGTCTTCCTCCAACCACTAACTTAAATATACAGTGAGCTCACAGAATGGGTCAACACCTTTCTACTTCTGCTTTGCCTACCAAACTCGAGGAGAGATCATTTTAGTTTTGGAATTTACTGACCTTTTGAAAGTACTTGATGCAGCTAAGGCCAGGGGGCAGGTTGTGTGGTCTGGCAGGAAGATTTTTTATCATGCAGTGTGTTTCAAATGCTACAGCTAACAGACGAAAAGAGTTTCTCAACCTTCGTCCTGCGCTACATACTTTGGGGGCTCGCTATGGCCTCTTTCATCAATGTCGCTTTAAAGTCACCTATCTAAACAAAACCATCATGTTTGAGGAGCCATTTGCACTCAGATTTATAAACTCTCACATGACAGCTACTATGAACACAGCTGGCTCCACTACCCGCTAATGGCTTTCATGACATATCTGTTGGATTACATAATTTTTTATCATTATAAGATGTTTTTCTTGAAGATGTTTATATGCTAATTTCCTTTACTTCTTTTTTATTGGGATACACAATTCTAGTATTTTCCCAATGCTCTTTCGATCTGTTCTGTTGTTGGTGTGTGGCCCTTGTGGGATGTACCATCTCCATCTGTGTTGTCACAGCCCCAAGTTTTCTTCTTGTTTTACATGAAGGTATGTGTTTTCAATTTTGAAATGTATTGTCTTCCCTTGTCGTGTCTCATGTTTTCTTCCCTTATGTTCCTTTTCTCTTTTTTCCTTTTCCTTATTTCATATGTTTTTCTCTGTATGTCACACTTTTCATTCTTTCCCTTATGATAATTTTATTCTGTAATCATTTTGCAGTTTGGATAGTCCTCCTAAGTCCTTCATATTTGTTCCTACCATGTCATATTCAGGATAATTTCATGGAATATAAAGGGATTTATTAATCCTATAAAATGACAGAGAGAGTTTCCTGATTTGGCTAAAGCTAATCCAGATTTAGTTTTATACAGGAAATCCATTTTACTGACTCTGAAGCATTAAAACTTAAACGTGGTTGGGTTGGTTCGGTATTGGTGTCCCCCACATCTAAAGAAAAAAAATAGTGTTATAATTTTATGCAGAAAGAATTTAGGGGCCGATTACGATGGCGGGCGGAAGTACATCCGCAGTGGTGGCGGTGGCACAAATCGTCGATTTTTCCACTCCGGTAGCGGTTCTTGCGACCCCCATATTACAATGGGACAAGATAGCCCATTTTCCGACTGTCGCGGTGTTTCTGGCTCCGCGCGTTTTTTCGTTACGCAAGGGTGCCGGACGGAGCCAATAGAGCAAGACCGGCGTGCGGAATGACGTTCCGTCCGCCAACCAGATTGTGATTTATCAAACAGCCCATCACACCGTGGCGGTAAAACCACCTCATCGCGGATGGCGGAATCACAACTACGGAGAGGAAAAGTCGACCCAGAACAACTCCATACGACCAGAGCCGCCATGGATTCTGCTCTACAGGCCTTTCCGCTGCTCTACCTGATGCACTACCAGCAGATAAGACGCCGACGCGCCCTACGGCACAGTTACGTCCAAAACATTTCAACGCATGCAACCCCTGTACAACAACAACTCCCAGCAAGCGTGCAGACAGGGCCCGGTCTACAATGTTTTTGGCAACCTGCGAACTGCAATGTGCGAAGCTCCCTCAATTTACATGAGTGACACCCTCAGGGCACCTGAAGGCTGCCTCATGCTGACTCCTCCTAGCACGCTGCTCCCCACTCTCCCACCTACAAGCACCACTCACACAGCTCAGATCAGGCTCAAGGTGGCAGAATAGCTTGGAGGCTGGGAGTTAATACACTGCAGACTGCAAAGTGAGGACGATGCATGCCCCGCTTTGGCTCTCAATGGGCAGCCAGGTAGGGGGTCACCCTGGGCCTGCAATAGGCATGGCCAGTGTAGGCAGCTGCCCAGGGCCCCGTAGTCAGCCCTCCAACTTGGCGCCCGCAACAATGCGATAGAGTCAGACCATGGCATGAAAGGTGCCACTTTAGGAGGCCCCTCTCCCCTGGCCTCACTGCCATGGTGTAGCAAGGGGAACCCGAGGTGAGGGGGGCCCTCATTACCAATTGCAAGAACACACATTCCCCAGGTCTGTTTAGCAAATATGCCTCCACCCCCATCCACACAGAGGCACAGCAGGATGACAATTACCCTGCTGTGTTGCTCCCTGACAGGACCAACTATCTCAGTAAACAATCAACCCTCACAACTCCAGCCCTTGATGAGCTGTAAAGAGGTGCAAGTAGGTGCCTCAGAGGGAGGGGCAGCAGCTACAGGAGCAGGGACATCTATTCAGATGCAAACAGCCCTGAATGTGTTACGTGTGTGCACTTCAGAGGGGCCAAACACATTCACTTCCTGCCCATGGCCACACAAATCACACAGCCCGCCCAGTTAATGTCACCTCAGCAACGTTGGCCCCCATCTCCATTGAAAATGATGGCAACAAGCCCGGCTGTCGTGGTCCTGTCACCGCAGCGTTGAATCTGCGGAACAACGTTGTCCCCATCGTTGCACATGTACATCACACTCTCCAAGGCTACCAAGATCCACATACCATGCCACACCCCACCACATATCTAAAAGAGCCTCTAGTCATCCAAACATGCCTGCAGCAAGCAGTTAAGTGCAGGCACAATGACCATAATTACATGTCAATAGGATCAGAAACAAATGTATAGCAACAGGAGTGACGGATGAGGCAAGAGTTACTTCTCCAGTAACAAACATAACTGAATTCACCACCATGAACTTGATCAGCACAAATCTTCACAGCACTCACATCACTTCACACTCAGAATGGGTAGCAGTGCCGCAGCAAACAGCTACACACTTTTGCTATCACCTACTGCCACACAACTCAGGCAAACATCTATGGTGGAACAAGACAAGAGGACTGTGCTGGAAACCCATCTGTACTGTACATCAGCAACCATGACTGAAATCAAGTAGGGTCAAATTGTAGAGATCACATACTGAAACAGTGCTGAGGGCCACAATGCTTCTGGATACAAATCATTCTCACACAGTACAGTGTCACACCATGGAGTGGTGGGGAGGGTCAAACATTTGCATGGCATGCAGTGGCACATGTTTTGACTGAAGTGGTGTATACAGGAGAATTGTACAGGTGAGGAGTGTACAGAGCAAAACGCCTTAGTGGAGTATCTCACATTGTATAGGCCTCAATGGTATGACTGTGACTGCTATGAATCAGACTAACACATAGTGGAGCACATAAAGTGGAAAGTGACAGCAATGCATGTGAAAAGTCACATATTATGTTTGTTTACCAGACTCATTCAGCACAGTGAGAACAAAGGTAAGCAAGAGCTAGGCCGGATCCCAAGACTCACAATACAGACATTGTAGTGACACACTCTGCATACTCACAAATGATGTGGACAAGATGTAGGTGTACCCTAGGACTGTGAGGTTTCAATGACACACTGCACACTGCTCTGACATCAATGCCAACATATGCACAAACACTCCAGAAGGTGTCTGATCATGTAAGTAAGTCCGTTTTTATATAGCGCAGCTACTCACCCTTACGGGTCTCAAGGCGCTGGGGGCCGTAGTGGAAATTAAGTGAGCTATTGCCCAGAGTCACATGGTGCTGAGCTGAGCTGCCGCTGGAGCCGGGGATCAAACCGTGAACCCTGTGCTCCGAAGTCAGCTGCCCTGGCCGCTGCACCACACCTCTCATGGAAACAAACAGGCACTCATCAACTGGATCATACATGTGTGAAAGGGAAATGCTCAGGGGCACATACACATGAACACTTCTGCCAATGACAGGACACTCACACTGTCTGCTGACTCCAGTGCGCACATGTACATCCATCCATGTGACTACGAAACCATACATATCCAAGATGACAACACACCTACACTGTTGTGTACACATCAAGATAGATCACACAGATATGTTGTACCCTGTCCACCCCTCAAGTCATTGTGTAAATTGGTATAGCTGCTCTTGATGGAGATCAAACAAATCTGACTTGTGTGAAAAAGTAGAGCCCAGCCAACATAATGAACAAGACCAGAGTAGACCATCACAGACAAGCAGCTTGCCCCCATCAATCCTCAGAGTCAAAAGTGAACATTAGTTGCTGGAACCTCTGGGAACACCTGCAATATCAAATTAAGTACATGCCAATGGTAATGTTGACTTCAGAGCATGGAACCCATGAATACATACACATACATTGTCTGCTTCAAATTTGGGGAGAACTGGAACTGGGTGGGGGATGACTGTCTGGGGTAGTCAGAGGACTGGATCTGGGAGGGGGAGAACTGGTTGAGGTATAGGGATCCCTGGTTGTGTGAGCCTGAGGGCTTGCTGGACCTGGTGGAGTCGTCGCACGTGGAGGTGGTGAAATGCAGTGGGGAGGCTCAGTGGCTGATGTTGCATGTGGAGGACTGGGCCTAAGTGTCTTGGGCCAAGGGATAGGTGAGGTGGCCACAACAGCTTCCTTCTTCCCAGAAAGTGGAGCAGGTGCTCGTGGATCCTTCCGGGAAAAACCTTCGGATCTGGTGGTACGCTTGGAGGTGGTTGGCCTATTACCCTGCCTCCCCTGTTTTGGAGCTACTACTACCTCACTGCTTTTCTGTCCATGTTTCCTAGGGGTGGTGGTGGTGGGAGTGGAAGTCTTGGGCACAACAGCCCTCTGAAGTGGGGTGGGGCCAGTTGTGGCAGGCACCAGGTCCACGGCAGCCAGGGCAAGTTCCTCTGTGGATTTAGGATCAGGTTTGGGGATGGGAGGGCTCTTGGAGGGCGAGGAATGTGAGGTATGCAATGTGGATCCATGTTTTTTGTGTTTCTGCTTCTCAGTGTCCTGTGATGTGCTTGTAGTGGGGTTGGCATGTGTGCTCCTTGTGTGCCTTGGGGATGATGTCTCATGTCTGTGTCGCTTGGACTGCTGTTTTTGTGTGCTGCATGTGGATGACTTGGTGCCTGAGTGCTCTGGTGTGTGTGTGCTCTGGTCAGGTGGGGTCACTGGCAGGGTGGTTGCGGAAGGGACAGGAGTCGGACTGGGAGCTTGTGACTGCAGAATGACTGCCGTCAGTGTGGAGGCCAAAGACTGGACAGTTCTGTGCAGGCCACCGACATCCGAACGAATGCCCTCCATGAACGCAACAACCTGTGACAACTTGTTGCCATGATCCTGAAGGGCATTCAGGAGCAAAGTCTGCCCCACAGACACCTGCCGTAAGATGTCTATGGCCTCCACACTGAGGGCAGCAGGGGACACAGGGGTTGGGGCAGCGGTGCCTGGGGGGAAAGAGACTCTACACTTCTTAGGGCAGCGGGCCCGGATACCAGTTGGGGGAGCATCAGGGAGGGTGGACACAGGATGGGTTGTGGCAGACAATGAAGCTGAGGTCAAACTTCCTCTTCCCGACAACACAGAGGAGTCACCGTTGGACTGTGAAGATGTGGATGTAGGTGTTTCTAGAGCAGACTCCTACAAGGCACTCCTGTCACCCTCCGATGCGCTGGTCCCCTCAGTGTCGCTGTACTCCCGGGGAGCAGTGATGCCAGTAGCTTCCCCAACGGTGTCGGGCCCCTCTCCTTCTCTGACCTCGGTAGATTCTGTAAGAGACAGAGACACTGTTCAATAAAGTGGCCGGATCACAAACATGTTAGGCAATACAAACAGAAATGCTTGAACTTAAGTCACACATTTGACTCTCCATGTACTGTCTGCATAAGTCCAATTATTTCTATGATCAGCTGATGCATGGAAACATGCTTATTGGACAGTCATGCTCCATGTTGCGTTCACACTGCCAAATTGCTGTGCATGTGTCGACATCTCAACAACACATCCTATTGTCTGAAGTCACACCTACATGCCTTCAGCTAAGAGAGCTACACATCAGTATTTACTGTGTGTGTCACACTTGAAGTATGAGGTGACAGAACCCCACAGATAGAAAGTTAAAGGAAACTATTGTTAAGTGACATGACATCCTTGCATCCACTAATTTAGGTACTGCAACACAACTACTGTTGAACATTAGTTAGCAATCTGTAGATGCATCAATTACATGGAAATGCACAACATCAATCTCGAAATGCACCCTGACATGATGCTCACTGATGTTCACTTCCAGTTGATGCCTCAGAGACTGACACTTATGCTGATGTTACCTGGCCACATGACAATGCAGATGTTGTACAGGTGCCAAATATCTGCACTCACCACTGAGTCAACTTAGAAGCTATTACACCACACTAGAGACAACTCAGAGGTTCATGCCTTGCTCAGGGCTGGGATTCGTGCAGTCTTTCATGCGCAACATCACACTTTGTACTGTACTCACCCCAAACTTGCTGCTGCGGGGCCCTCAAGCGTCCATCCACCTCTGGCTGTGTCACTGCCATGATGCGGGCCAACAGTGGGGTCATGCTTTGGCGCGCCAAACGGCCACTCCGAGGAACCAGGCCCAGCTTCATTTCTGTGACGTTTTTGCTAAGGCGGCAGATGTCATCCCACCTCTTGTGGCAGTGGTTATGTCGCCGTTTGGAGACCCCTAGTGCCCGCACCTTCCGGGCTATGTCCCTCCAAATAGCCTTCCGCTGATGGACCTTGAGCTGTAGGTATGGGAGACAAGAGCAGAGCTTTTTAACACTTTCTAGTGGTGCATTGTGTGTCAGTACACAGTGCATGCACATGATCTAGTCTACACATAATGACACCAAAAGAAGGATGACATGTCCACTGTAAATTTACCAGATGTGAGAAGTAATTTCACACTAATCTAGACAGTTACGGGCCCTGTACTGTTGTGCATACTGGGCTCATCTCCATAGTATCCCTGTAGAATCAGTACACCCCATAATCAGTACCCTCTGCCCAACCGACATGGACCATCTCACTAATGTACATATGTACACGTAATGAACTAATAGAGGACATGGCACAGGGATGTGTATCCAAAATGAGATTTCATGAGGTCATCAGTGTAACTGTACTACTGAGAAACCACGTAATGGCAAAATCTTCATTGCATGCACTCAGGGATCAGGGTGAACAAGGCTCTACACCATGAATTTGTAATCGTTCTGCTAGACAGACTCTCACACATATACATTTTCCTTTCAGAGATTCACATGTGTGATGTTTGGCATCAATGGAGCTGCAACATTGATGAGTGTGCCATCCTCCCCACATACTTAAGTGCATCAACTAGTATGTCATGTATGGGACATGCAGATGTATAAATCAGAAAGCACGAATATTGGCTCGCAGTCTGAGGCACATAGCACTGTACAGTAACATATTGTGAGCCTTCTGAGCATTC
This sequence comes from Calotriton arnoldi, assembly GCA_963921515.1. Lineage (NCBI taxonomy): Eukaryota > Metazoa > Chordata > Amphibia > Caudata > Salamandridae > Calotriton > Calotriton arnoldi. The sequence continues at coordinate 38,144 of CAWUFW010024783.1, read as the reverse complement.
AAAGTAAGTTTAACATACACTTACCAGTGCCTCTGGAGCACCATAGAGCTTGCCGTACTGTCCAAGGACCTCGTCCACCAGGACCTCCAGCTCCTCTGTGGTGAAGGGACGGGCCCTCAGGTTCTCAGTACGAGCCATGACTGGTTCCAGAGATGAGGTACAGCAGCAGTTCGTGGTGAGGAATGGCAGGCAGCAGTGTCTGTAGGCAAGTGACAGGTGTGGACATTTCACAGACATATATATAGGCCCCTAGGCTCATTCCAATGTCGCTCTGCTGATACCATTGGCCAGCCTCGTTCGCATTATTCAATTGGGGCCAATGCCGGGCCCCGCAGTGGCAGAGCACGCCTACCGCGACGTTCAAATATGTTAGCCACTAGCGTGCTGGCGGTTCCCATTGGCTGATGGCTAATTCTCATAGGCGGTGATGCACCGCGGCGGTCAGGAAGCAGCGACCGCAATCCTGCATCATTCAATTGGGGTCAATGCTGGGCCCTGCAGTGGCAGAGCATGCCTACCGCGACGTTCAAATATGTTAGCCACTAGCGCGCTGGTGGTTCCCATTGGCTGATGGCTAATTCTCATAGGCGGTGTTAGAAATGGGGGTCTCTAGTTGGCAGAGGTAGGTACCTTTGACCAAGTAGGGGCCCTTGCTTCTAGTCGGGGTAAGGGGGCTACACTCCTAAAATAACCCCAGCTCACTCCCTTGGTAGCTTGGCATGAGCAGGCAGGCTTATCTCAGAGGCAGTGTGTAAAGCATTTGTGAACACATACAGTAATACAGTGAAAACACTACAAATGGACACCACACCAGTTTAGAAAAATAAGTAATCTTTATCTAGATTTAACACAAGACCAAACGACAAAAATCCACAATACAGTACTCAAAAATATGACTTTCAGATGGTAGAAATAGCTTAGTTCAATGTAGATGGTAAATGCGACACTTTATTCTCAAAGTACCTTGGATGCGTAACGCAACATAAACAAAAGGGTCGCAGGGAAGGTGATGCGTCAGTTCCTTGCTTCGGGGGAGGTGATGCGTCGGTTCCTTACTGCAGCACAGGGGAAGTGATGCATCGGTTCCTTACCGGAGAGGAGGTGATGCGTCGGTTTCTGCGTTCCGGTTACGATGCGACAAGATGGCGCCTCGATGCGATGCGACAATCCGGTGCGATGCGACAAAATGGCGTCTTTGGTGCGATGCGATAACTTGGATGCAATGCGTGCATGCCCGGTGGCCGTGCGGCGAACTCGATGGTTTCTTGAGCCGAGACAGGCCCTGCGACACGCTTCTCCGGTGATGCAACGGTGACCTCTGCGGCGGCGGCACGCTTCTCCGGTGATGCGACGCGCTTCTTCGGTGATGCGATGGCAACAGCTGCGGCGGCGACACGCTTCTTCCTCGTTGCGTCGCGCTTCCAGCTCCCAGCGACATGCAGTCTCTAGAGGGCCCAAACCAACAGCAGGCACCTCTCTGCAGGTAGAATTCCCAGCAAGGAAATTCAGGGGAGCGGGTGGTGAAGTCTTTGTATCCCTGGGGGGGCGGAGCTTGCCGGAACCGAAAATGGCCGCCTAAGCTGAGAGCTCCGTCGAGCCATCTATCAATTCGTCAGGAACCCTGCATTGGAGTGAACACAGTAGCTGAAATTATGCTTCCTTGGAAATCGGAAGACCGTGCCCACGCACTGGTTGTGCTTTTATCGTCGGAGGCGGCCGGATTCCGCCGCTGCGCGATGTGATCTCCTGAAACGAACGCGGCCAAGTGAGCCCTGCTGAGATGTGGTGAGGGGAGCTCTGCCCGGCGCTACATCCCGGAGCGGCTGACGAGAGGTACACCTGCGAGGCGCGCCTGAAAACACGGCGGCTCCTTGCGGTGACGTGGAGTGTGTGCCCGACCAAGACTCGGCGAAAGGCTGTCGCTGGGTGCAGACGGAGCCGCCCCCGGGGTTCGACAATAGCCTACTGAGCGCCCAGGCCTGGACTGAGAGGTGGAGCCGCCTGGGACGTTTAGCACTCCTGTCCCTGCCTAGTGCAGAGTACCAGCCCCACAGTACATCCCGCACCACCACCACTGGTTCGGACGCAATCTGTGGGCGCGAACGCCGCTGGGAGGCATCGGCGCGAACTCGGCACGGCGTGAGTGCGAAGGGCCCGGTGAGTGCTGTGACAGGCCCTCCACCGATAACTGTTGTGCTGTCTGACAGGGGCCACACTTGATCCTGGCCCCCCTGGAAGGCTGTGGGCATCCGAGGCAGTATTAAAGTGGAGAGATGCCGGTGGTAACCCCCGCGTCCTTTCTGATGGCCTTACGTGGAACTGTGGGATGCCTGAGCCACAGAGGTGGGCTGCACCAGCTACTGAAGTGTGTGTATGGGAGAGGAGAGCAGCACAGGCCCAGACCATGACATACCGCGTAGCGCACACTGTTGCCCGGCAGTTGTAGGACACGTGGACACGCGGCTGGGGTGAGGCTCTAGTCATGAGCGCATAACTCATAATGCTCCAATAACCACGCTTGCACGCAGTTCGGGCTGTGGGGCTGATTGAACTGCCATCTTGGAGAGAGGCTACGCGACGTCTGCTGCACCTTGCACGGGAAAAAGACCTGAACGGACCGACTCCTCAAGCCTGGGTGGAGGAGAGCCTAGCCCGACATAGTTGGCCAAGCGACAAAGTGTGCTGCGAGTGAGGTACCCACGCCCTCACGATGGGGAAAGTAGATAAATCCCAGCCAAAATTAACCTTTGACCAGTGTAAATCAAGGACCAGCGACAACACACCGGAGGAGGGCCCCGACGCGCGAGATGAGACCCCGGAGCAGATTGAAGGAGATATCCGCACTATGCTGGCTTCTATGCAGAAAAGCCTACAGGCTAGTCTGACTGCCATAGACTCTAAATTGGACTCTCTGTCGTACCAGTTGGACAGGATGATGGAGCGTATGGACAAGCAAGTAGAGAGGATTGATATGGCGGAACGCAGAGTAACCGAAGTTGAAGAGGCACAGTCAGAAATGAACACAGTGCAGAAGCAGATGGCCAAAGCGCTACAAACCCTGCAAGATAAGGCGGAAGACCTTGAAGCCCGTTCCCGGAGATGTAACATACTTATTACGGGTCTGCCAGAGTCAACGCAGGTGGGGAACATGGAGCTCTTCGTGGAACAATTGCTCCACACCCTGCTGGGCCCCGACAAGTTTTCTACCATGTTTGTGGTGGAAAGAGCACACCACTCTCTGGGCCCGAGACCTACCCCCGGGGCCCCACCGCGACCCATTATTGCTAAACTCCTGAACTACATGGACTGGGATACTGCCTTGAGACTAGCTAGAGAAAAACAATCCTTGCAGTTTGAGGGAGCTGCGATCTCGCTCTATCCTGACTTTACAGTTCGAGTACAGGACGCCCGCAAGCAATTTGCTCCACTCAAGAAGCAACTGCGAGATCAGAATATCGACTACGCCATGTTATATCCGGCGAGAATGCGAGTGAATAGGCAGGGACAGTCTAGGATCTTCACAGACCCCAAGGCGTTGCAGAAGGCACTGAAGGAGTGGGCAAGAGACAGACGGCGGAGTCCGGAGCATGTTACGATAGAAGGCGCTGATGGAGGAAGGCTGGATGAACAGGACTAGCGAGAGTGCACTCCTTATGGACAGATAAGATTGGGACATTTGGGGGTGACTTGATAAACCTGTTGTTGTGATGTATACTGATGCGGGACTACAGCTGGGGGTTGAGATTCAGCTCGCTAGAGATCTGGGGAGGGATCACATGCCTCAAAAATGATGGTAGTTGCACAATTTGCTCAGGGCAGAGAGCTGTGCCTCCTAAGAGGACAAGGAGAATAACTGGGACACTTCATGTGATATCTAATGCGGACGGTTGTGATAAATAAGATTGCGGACGGTAATGGACAGTTTGCCTACCGTAGTTTTTTTTTTACTGCACGGGCTGACATCCGCCTCCGCGCGTGCACAGCAACTTGAGTATTACCTCGAGTACAGCGATAACAGAACTGTTAGATGTGATCTTGTTATGATGGTTAGGGGTTTTGTGGGGGGGTTTCGCCAATGTGCTGTTGGGGAATGCTTGGCGTGGGTGGGGGGAGGAGGGGCACTGAGACAGACACATTGCAGAGTTTTCAAAAATGTCAGGTTTGAATTTACAGAACTACCTTTGGGTCCGGCCGCACATCGCTACCCGGGCTATGCACTGATACTAATCAAGGGGAATGATGAGTCAGAGTGAATGAGATACGGACACACACACAGTGCTGAGAACCCTGACTTGGAATGTTAGGGGCCTCAATGACCATAGAAAATTACGGAAGGTCTTTGCTTATCTGGTGCGACATAGCATAGACATAGCCCTGTTACAGGAGAATCATCTACCCCCGAGCAGCACCATGTTTTGCAGCAGAGGTCTGTTGGGTAACACGCATGGGGCGGGTTTCACTACTCATGCGAGAGGGGTGGTAACTTGGGTGAACCCTAAATCTCACCTTAAACTGGAACCAATTGATACGGATTCGGAGGGTAGATATGTTATATCAAGATGTATAGGGAAGGGATTGGACTTAATTTTGGTTAATGTATATGGCCCAAATTATGATAACCCGAGATTCTTTACTTCCCTCACAGAAAAGTTGCGAGCCCACGCCGGGAAACTTCAACTCTGGGGGGGCGATTTTAATTGTGTTTTGAACCCAACTCTAGATCGCTCGGGTGGCCCGGATAGATGCATCACGGCAGCGGCCCGCGCCATCGCGGATGCAATGACGCAATTAGAACTGACGGACGTGTGGCGGAAACGGAACCCAACTAGAGGCGGGTATACCCACTACTCGGCGTTCCATGATTTACATACAAGGATTGATTACTGGCTGACTTCACAAAACCTATACGTGAGGGTTAGGGACTGTGCTGTACTCCCTCGTACTTACTCGGATCACTCCCCTATTCTTTTATTTGTGGCCATCTCGGGGAAACGGATTCCCCCTTTTACTTGGCGCTTCCCTCCATACTCCCTGCTGGATGCAGCTTTTAGGTCAGAGATGGCAGAGGCGATAGACACCTTTTTTGCCTGTAATATTGGCTCTGTAGACACATTTGCAACTGTATGGGAAGCGTTTAAAGTGTATAATCGTGGGATAGCCATGTCGAAACACTTGGGGGTGCTTCGTTCACTTCGAAAGCGTCTCTCTGATTTGGAGGGCTCCCTTAAATCACTAGAACGCCAATTGGCTGCTGGCGCGTCTGACTCTGACGCAGCGGTGTTCAAAACGCTCTTAGATGAGTACCATGAGGCGGCAGATGCGGAGCTCAAGCACCTAGGAAAATATGCGACGGCGCGCACGTACGATGAGGGAGAACGCCCGGGCGCAGTTCTGGCCTCCCTCCTGAAGAAGCGTAGGGAAGCCACGGTGGTGTCTGAAATTAGAGACGAACAAGGAGAGCTCATAACGGGGAAGACAGCTATATTGGAGCGGTTCCGTCAGTACTACTCAGCATTGTACAGCTCCCGTAGTGAGGGAGTGGAGTCGGAAATGTTAGACTATATGACACATGTGAAGCTACCTTGTCTAGCTAATGAACACCGCGAATATCTAATGCGCCCACTTGAGAAAGAGGAAATTCTTACTGCTCTGGCAGGGATGAAGGCGGGTAGTGCTCCCGGGGTGGACGGGCTTATGGTCTCTTTTTATAAAGAATTTAAAGACCTATTGATCCCACACTTAGTTACGTTGTTTGAGGACATGGTGGCCGACGGTATTATGCCGCCGTCAATGAGAGAAGCGGTCATTGTAACGATATTGAAACCGGGCAAATCCCCAGATGAATGCCCTTCGTACCGACCCCTGTCCCTACTAAATGTGGACACTAAGCTATATGCGAAAATCCTTGCTAACCGACTGACACCGCTAGTTCCGTACCTAGTGGCCCCAGAACAAGCAGGATTTGTCCCAGGTAGGAACCTGACCTATATTTTGAGAATGGCTTTTGGGGCAATACAGCACACCAGACAAGACGTGCAGGCAGTGGCGGTCTTTTTGGACATGGAAAAGGACTTTGACTCGGTTGAGTGGCAATTTATGAAGCTTGTTTTGACAAGGATGGGGCTGGGCAATATGTTTCTACTAATGATAGGGGTCTTGTATAACTCGCCAACCGCCAGAATAAAAATTGGCAACTCGGTTACGGACCGGATATGCATCACCAGGGGTACACAACAGGGATGCCCTTTATTCCCGATTTTATATGCGCTGGTGGCCAAACCGTTAGCATGCGCATTGTGGGAGTACCATAATCATAGGGGCATACGCTTCCCGACCTACCGGCTCATAGTTTTGTTTTGTTTTTAAACTTTATTTTTTCAATTTTTCATCATAAAGATTTTAAAGTATACAAGCACGTACTCAAAGACAGAACAGTGTGTATATAATCTTACGACAGTAGTTCTTGGTAAAGCAGCACAGTGGTATACATTCAGAAGCGCATTTCAATATAGTGCAGAGATGTTGTTCACAGTACCAACCCATTTCATGTCACTGTACACGGCGTTATAATAATTACCTCACAGAAACTAAACAGAGATGGTTTAATTAGTAAGTGGAGCAGCAATGGCAGGCCACATCCTGGGGCCCTAGGAGTCTGTTGTTGAAGCAGTATCTGGTGAGCTCGTCCTCGGGTGTGTGCGCAGGTAACTCGTGAGGGGGCCCCATATGTCTCTAGGTTGCGATGTCCTAGGAAACAGCTCGGCATAGTTGGACAACTGCTCCTCGCAATATAATAGATCAGACATCCAATCTTTAAACTTAGGTGCCCGCCCTCTGCCCCATCGACACGCAACCCCTCCTTTTGGCCATCAACAGGCCCAGGGAGACGTATTTACGATATGATTTAGGAATGTGTTTGATATACCCCAGCAGGGCAAGGAGAGGGGTTTTCTCAAGAGTAAGTGCTGTCATCTGTTCTAAGGCTTCCAGGACGTGGCCCCAGTAGTCATGTATATTAGGGCAGTCCCAGGCCAGGTGTAGGAAATCTGCACCCGGGCTCCCGCACCTGTCACAGCAGTCCGTATCCCTGAGTTTAAATCTGCGCATCTTTGCAGGGGTGTAATATAGGCGATGGAGGAATTTGAAGTGCGTAATGCGTAACCTGCTGCTGGCCGAAATCTGCTCCATCTGTGTGCAGCAGTAGGACCATTGATCGTCCGACAATGCACAGCCAAGTTCTGTATCCCAGTGCGCGCGTGCGGGCATGGGGATCTAGTCCGTTGATTGTGTGTTGTGTGATATATCTGAGAAACTATTCGCTTCGGGGATGTCGCGCTCAGCATCAAATGGAAGGGAATGAGGCGAGGAGGTTCCTGTGGGAACTCCGGGGTGTTGGAGCGAATGCCCTGTCGGAGACGCACGTAAAGAAAAATATCTAAGGGGGTTGGCTGATGCTATCGGAAGAAGAGGTCAGAGGTGCAAAATCTGCCATCCTGATACAGATCTCCCCATGTTCTAATGTGAATACGCTCTGTGAGTCGTCGAAAGGCTGTCTCTTGTAAGAGAGGCATATTAGGGTGATACACAAGTGGGAGAGATGGGGAGTACAGCATGGGGCTTTGCATGATAGTGTTTATACGATTCCAGGCCGTTATCGTACATGTAAGTGTGGTGGGATCTTTGTCCCGCGGGTTGACAGCACTGTGGAGTGCACCTTCAATGGGTATAGGGTCAGCTAACCAATGTTCTGCCGCTATTTGAGGCATATATGGAGGGGGGCGTATCCAATAAAAAGCATAATGAGCTTGCGCGCTGTGATAATACAGTTCAAAATCGGGAATGTCAAACCCTCCCTGCGCATAGGGTCTAATGAGGACATTCCAGTGCAAGCGCGATTGTTTGCCCCCCCACACCAAACGGATCATTTCAGTTCGTAGTATTTGAAAGAAGTGTCTCCCGGGGTGATAAGGAATATTTAAGAATAAATAGAGTAATTGTGGAAGTATAACCATTTTGATGAGGGACGCCCGCCCCGCAAGGGATAGTGGTAACGCAATCCACCTGGTGACGCATTCCTTGATGCGCTCGATTGTCGTGCCATAATTAAGGCGCATCAGCTCTTCCCTATCTCGGGAAATACGGATACCCAAGTACTTCAAGTCAGTGTCACACCATTCTAGTGGGAAATCTAGGGGAAATGTAGCAGTGGATGTGGTGAGAGGGAAAAGGTTGGATTTCTGCCAATTAATATGTATAGCGGATATTTTCCCGAATACTATGAATTCTCGTAAAACGGGCTTCAGATTCTCCTGCGGGTTTCTGATGTATAAGGTAATATCATCCGCATATAGAGACACGAGAATCTGTCGTAGATTACACCGGAGCGCCCTGTGTTGATGGTGTTGCCGGAGTTTTGCCGCCAATGGTTCCACCGCTAGGGCGAAAAGTAGTGGTGACAGTGGGCAGCCCTGCCTAGTGCCTCGAGAAATATCAAAGGCTGGGGAGATGTGACCATTAATAAGTACCCTGGCCGCAGGTCGATGGTAGAGGAGCTGTATCCATGATAGAAATAGCGGGGGGAATCCCATTCGTCGCATTATCCCAAATATATAATCCCATTCGACTGAGTCGAATGCCTTAGTGGCATCAAGGAAGACTGCAGCCAAGGGCATTTCCGGCGCCACGTTATGGAGAACTGTGAAGAGAGTCCTCAAATTATGGGTAGTTGCCCTACCAGGTATAAAGCCTGATTGGTCAGGGAGGACCAATTTATCCATTGAGAAGACTGAGCCTGTTAGCTATAAGTTTGGCTAAAATTTTAGAGTCACAATTAATCAGGGAGAGGGATCTATATGAATCACAATTAGTTGGCGATTTTCTGGGTTTGAGCAGAGATGTTACCAGTGCTTCCCTCATGGAGGGGGGAAGTGTCTGAGACTCCAGGGAGTCTTCATATACTTCGCGAAGAATGGGAGCTAATTGATCTATATATGTCTTATAAAATTCAATTGGTATGCCATCCATACCCGCGGCTTTCCCCGACTGTGTATGCATTATAGCCTCGCGTACCTCATCTAATTCGAAAGGGGCACATAGGAATTCCTGTTGTGAGTCTCCCAACCATCCCAATGCCACATCGTCAAGGTACTCCTCCAGGTCAAGTTGGTCAGTTCTGGTGGAAGTGTAGATCGAGGAATAATGCTCAGTGAATATATTAAGGATGTCTGCTGTGTCACGATGGATCGATCCATCTGGCCCTTGTATTTCCAGGACGTAATTGGATAATCGTGGTTTGCGTATAGTCTCTGCTAGCGCTTTCCCAGGACGCTCGCCCTCCCCATATCTCCTGGCTATCCAGTATTTGCCCCTGAATTTGGCTTCCCGATTAGCGGTGTCTGTGTAGTCCGAGAGTGTGTCGCGAAATTTCCGCAGTATCTCTCCATCTGGGCCAGTAGAAAGTTGTGTCTCTAATGTCTTCAACTCGGTCTCCAGCTTCCTTAGCGTGTTTTTTATGTCCCTGAGAACCCCGCGCTTTTGGATATGCATATAACCCGTATGGCAACTTTAAGGCTTCCCAAATGGTTCCTACCTCCTCCACTGAGCCCCTGTTCCTACGGAAAAAATCTTGTATTTCGTCCCCTAATTCTGTATGGAAAACTGCTTCTAATAGCGAGGAGGGTTGCAAACGCCATCCACTATGTGGAGTGCCATAGCCGGGTGAGGTCAATGTCAGTAAAACTGGAGAGTGATCTAAATATGTGCGCGCCAAGGGCCTGATTCACAGAACTAACTTACGTCAAAAACGTAAAGTTAGTACTTTTTGGTATTCACAGAATACACTTACTCATTTCGGTATTCACAGAATGAACTTACTCATTTCGGTATTCACAGAAGTTAGTAGTCCTAACTTTAGGACTCCTAAAAGCCTTCTGTGAATACCAAAAGTCTTAAAGTTAGGATTTTCTCAGTTTAGGAGTAGTAAAGTTAGGACTCCTAACTTTACTACTCCTAAACTGAGAAAAATCCTAACTTTAAGACTTTCGGTATTCACAGAAGGCATTTAGGAGTCCTAAAGTTAGGAGTCCTAACTTTACTACTCCTAAACTGAGAAAAATCCTAACTTTAAGACTTTCGGTATTCACAGAAGGCATTTAGGAGTCCTAAAGTTAGGAGTTCTAACTTTACTACTCCTAAACTGAGAAAAATCCTAACTATAAGACTTTCGGTATTCACAGAAGGCATTTAGGAGTCCTAAAGTTAGGACTACTAACTTCTGTGAATACCGAAATGAGTAAGTGTATTCTGTGAATACCAAAAAGTACTAACTTTACGTTTTTGACGTAAGTTAGTTCTGTGAATCAGGCCCCAAGTGCGTGACGCTCGTAATGGAAGGGCCTAATCCTCGTGTAAGGAACAAGTAGTCCAAACGCGCCCATGATGCGGCCTGTGTGGTGAAATGCGTACCTTCACGTTTGTGTTGGTGCATATGACGCCATGTATCAATAAGAAAGCTTGCTTTAGTTATGTCTTGCAGGGTGGCGCTGGACCTTGTATAATGGTGTGGGGCAGGATTGGACCGGTCAGTGGAGGGGTCATATATCGTATTGAAATCCCCCCCATACTATGTGGGTGGAGCCTATCTCCACGGTCCTACCCCAAAGGGTCGTGAAAAAATCCGGGGTGTCTACATTAGGGCCATAGCAGCATGCCAACGTTACAGACTCCATGCCCAGTCGTCCCCACGCAAGGCAATATCTCCCAGCAGGGTCGCTGAGTACGCCAGCCAGGACGAAGGGTGTGCGCTTTTTGATGATGATCGCTGTACCCCTGGCATAGGATGAATAGGATGAAAAGATTCTATGGGCAGCCCATTTCTGCGCAAAAATAGTAGGGATCACTATGTGTCTCTTGTAGCATTGCTATGCTGATTTGGTGTCAGTCTAGATAGGCTAATATCTGGCGCATTTTTCGCGGATCTCGTAAGCCCCGTACATTCCATGTAACGATGTTAAGCTTTCCATTCACTTTCCAAGAAGACATGAATTGGCAGATGTGAAGGGGGATTTTTATGATCTTGGACACATCCCAAATGTTGTAGGAGCCATTGACGGTACACACATTGGCCTTGTTCCACCACAGGCACGTGAGCACATCTACCGTAACCGCAAGCATCATCAATCCATAAATGTGCAAGTGGTATGCCAAGCTGATCAGATCATTTCCCACGTGTGTGCAAAATTTCCTGGTTCGGCACATGACTCATTCATACTGCGGAACAGCATCATCCCACAATTGATGGCAAATCTTCCTCCAGAGCGGGCTTGGCTTGTTGGTGAGTGGACTGTGTCAATGAGTGTGGTGTATGTGTGACTTGCTGCTCTCCTCACACATTTCTCTTACATTGTTGGTCTGTGTTTCTCACAACTAGGGGGCCGATTCCGATCTCGGCCGGTAGGGCTCCGAATCGGATTCGGCTTTACCGGATCCGATCCGGAGCCCTGTTTCCCGACCGAATCGTACGCGGGTCCGGCCGAGCGAGTACGATGCGAATTCGCCGACCGACTCGTCCGGGCGTCCCGACCGCTCCGACCGACTCGTTCCCGGCTCGAACCACACCGACCGACTCGCTCGGACTCGACTCGCACCGCGCAATGGAGACGTTCCCCGGCCGGGTAAGTACGATGCGCGCCGCGAGCAGTCCGACCGAGCCGCGCACTCCGGCTCGAAAGAGCTGTCGGAGCCGTACTTTGGGGGTCCGTGTCGGACCCCCTGTACGCGTAGCCGCGCGAGTCGCACACAGGGGGGACCCATGGGTCCCCCTACCTGTGCGTGTACGGCGCGAATCGCTTCGCCGCGTACCCGCTGTAGGGGGCGCACTTGTCCGACTCGCACCCATTGAGTCAATGGGAGCCCGCGTACGCGTTGTACGACCGGCTCCCATTGACTTCAATGGGAGTCCGACCGACTCGAGTCCGATAGCATACGGACGCATCGTACTCGTTCGGTCGGACTGCACGGGTCCGATTCGGTCGGAAATCTCTCCGGGTCCGGCTCGGTCGGAGAAATTTCCGGCCCGAATCGGAATCGACCCCTAGGTGACTCAGGGTATCCCAACCGTCCATGGTTGCTGACCCCACTGAGGAATCCAAGTACGCCCGGGGAAGTCCACTTCAATGATGCCCATGGCAGGACACGTCGTGTGGTGGAGCGCACTTTTGGACTTCTGAAGTCTAGATTTCGGTGTCTGGACAAGAGTGGTGGTGCACTACTCTACTCTCCCCAGAAGGTGTGTCAGATAATAGTAGCCTGCTGCATCCTGCACAACCTGGCCTTGCGCAAAGAGATCTCCCTGATTCAGGACGATGATGAGCAGCAGGAGCCCCCAGCTGCAAACCCACACATGCCCAGTGACGATGATAGTGGTGAGGAAGAAGGTCTTGACCTACGTCAACAGCTCATCCCCAACTACTTCCATTGAGTGTAAGTTAGCATTGAGCAACTATGCCAGTGTCTGTCCGCTTTTCTGTTCTGGTCTGAACTTTTAGGATGTGTCTGGATGCTGGTTGTTGTTGGCACACTGCTGAGGGTTACTCTGTGCAGTGGTGTGTTACTTTTTCTAATTACCTCATGTCCATGTTGATGGTGTTTGTCAGTGTTAACTGGAATGCATCTTGTACAGTTTTGACTAGTGTTGTGTTTTAGCTGTCATGCTATCATATGACAGCTCACTGTTATTTTCTTATGTCGTTCTGGGGTTCCTCCGCTCTCTCAATGGATTGTCGCATTCAAAGCATGCAGTACATTGCAATGTGAGTTAACATACTACTTACTGTGATAAACATGGTACTGACACAAAGGCATAGGGGTGTGAATTGTGTTTATTTATACGTGAGTGAGAGGTGAGTATTCAAGTTGAGAGCGATGGTACATAAATAATTAGGGTGTAACACCCAATGGTGGAATTCCACAGTCCAACAGAAAAGTCCCATCAATGTGGCAATGTGGGATTGGATGTACAACAAAGTCAATGCTCTGTGCAACACTGGTGACATCAACGGTGGCTCCTAGAACTGGTTTTCCAAGGTGCTTTGCCACGTGATCCTTCTCTGGTCTTTCTCGGACGTCCCCTCTGCTGTTTGGCAGTGGGGGAACCTGCTGCATGCTCAGATGAGTCTGAGGAGTCTGTGTCTTCTGCCTCACCCCTCCCTGTGGCCGCTGCTGAGGTGTTGTGAGTATCATCAGGCTGGCCACTGGGTGGGGGTACCGCTATTTGAGCTGCATGGATGTCCCTCAGAACACCCACAAGCTGGCCCATGTACTCCACAAGTTGTCCCAAACGTGTGTCCATGGACCTTTGCAGCAGGCGGAGTTCACGCAGTTCTTCCACAACCTGGCCCATCTGTCCCTGGTTTTGTTGGTATGCACCAAGGACTGTGTTCACGGTGGCCAGGGCCTCAGTCTCAGTGTCCTCCTGTGACTGTCCCCTAGTTGACCTCCCACCTGCCCTGCAGACACGGACCAGTGGCATTGCCTGTCGACGCCCCCGCACACTGTCCCCAGCATCCCCTGGCTGCCTGGTGGTATTGGTGACAACTGCCACAGGGACAGTGTTGGAGGCAGCGGTGGTGATGGTGGAGGTGGCTGCCACACAGGTCGTTGTTGCAGGGGTCAGCGTTGTTGCTGCTGTTGTGGGAGTCGTGGTGGTGGTGGGGACAGTGAGGCCCTGAGACTGAGCTTGCCCGGACATGCCTGAGGGGCCAGGTTGGTCCTCCTCGTCCGAGAAACTGAGAGAATCAGCATCCAAGAGGTCACCTTCCTGGGGGGAGACTGGCTTGGCTCGTTGATCTCAGTGTCGCCAGGTGTTGATAGCGAATCACCTGTTGAACAGAGGTTATATTGTCAGCATGTTCAGTTCATGACACAACTTTGATGTTCATGTTTTGGACATTTCATTTGAGATAACCAAACATTTGACATTGGCATTACTTGGCATTCATAACAGTTTGTCAGCAGTCGAACATGATGTTGAGGTACATACATTGCTTGTTAGCGATGTGACATGGTGATGCCAAGACTTTCATATGTACAGATATTGTATTTCCAAGGACATGTCCTCATGTTCTAACTTGTTGCTCATCCACTTCAGTTTATGCTAGGATATTGGAGTCTTTTCAGTAAGTCTCTGTCTGCTATGCAGCAACTTAATGATTTCTGTTGGGATTTTTTTACTGACATCATGTAGTTTGTGAGCTTTGATTGAGTCTCCAAGCATGTGTTGTGTTGATGTGAGCCTTTATGCTTTGAGACAATGGGACTTGCACATTGGATTTTGCCCATTGCGTTCTTGGGCTTTGCTTTGCAGTTACATGTGACTTTATCATTGACACTGTGATTCATGGACCTCTACATGGGATTAGCTGTGTGTGCACTGGCTACAACTTATGGAGCTTTACAGAGTTGGCTACCAAGTGCGGGATGTGGTGGTCAGATATCTCCATGCTGTTTGGGAGGGAGGCCAGGGTGCATGAGCTGACTACCTACCTGTGAGGTGAAGCAGAGTAGGGAGATGGCTACCACATGGCTGTGGGTTGGGGAGGGTGCTCCATGCTGTTTGGGAGGGAGGCCAGGGGGCCTGGTGGGAGTTGTGGTCTTGCTCTCAGGTCCCAAAAACCCACTCCCTAGTAAGTGGCTACCTACCTGTTAGGAGGCACTGTCGAGGGTGATGGCTGCCACATGGCTGTGGGTTGGGGAGGGTGCTCCATGCTGTTTAGGAGGGAGGCCAGAGGGCCTGGTGGCAGTTTTGGTGTTGTTCTCTGGTCCCAACAACCCACTCCCTAGTAAGATGGCTACCTACCTGTGAGGTGTAGCAGAGTAGGGAGATGGCTGCCACATGGCTGTGGGGTAGGGAGGGTGCTCCATGCTGTTTGTGAGGGAGGCCAGGGTGTATGATCTGACTACCTACCTGTGAAGTGAAGCAGAGGAAGGAAATGGTAGCCTTGTGAGACATTCATATTGAAAGCATGCATTCTACATAAGTTTGATTTACTATGGAAATTGAGGCTCAATTGTTATGCACAACAGTACATTGCAGTGTGATGTGATCATTTTGCTTGAACTTACCGGTCTGTACTCCCCCAGCTATTCCTGTGAGACTCTCTGGATGCAGTATGGCAAGCACCTTCTCCTCCCATTCGGTGAATGTTAGTGGTGAAATGGGAGGGCCGCCACCAGTTCTTTGAGCCACCTCATGGTTCCTCAGGGCCCGAGCCTTGACCCTGCTCTTGAGGTCGGCCCACCACTTTTTGATGTCATGCAATGTGCGCAAGGTGGTCCCTACTGCATTGACTTTGTTGTAGATCCTTCCCCAACAAATGTGGTTCTACCCTAATTATCTTGTCTACCATCACTTTCAACTCTGTGTCTGTGAATTTGGGCATTTTCTTGGGGGGCATGTTGCAAATGAGTGAAAAGTGCAAGGAGCAAGGTGGTGGTGAAGATGTGTGAGGTGTGTCAGGTGTGTGGATGAGAAGTGGTGGTGTGTGGAGATAGGTGTGTGTGATGGTGTGCTGTGTGATGTGTTATGTCTGTAAAATGGTGTCCTGTCTCTCTCTGTCTCTCTGTCTCTCTGCGCCTGCTTTGCAATGGATGCTGGTCCAGGAAGGGGTTGGTTTTATGCTGTGGTATGTGGGTGTGTCCACATGAGTGATGACCATCAGGTGTATCTTCCATGCTGAGCATGGCTTTAATTAACAAAAGACAGTTGGGGTGTATCATTGGGTCGTGTCTGATGTGATTGAGGGCAGCGGAGAGTACAGGACCACTTTGAGCATTGTTGTGAAGTTTGTTGCGACCGCCATTCATTTGGCCTAAGCGCGACCGAGGCGGTCGGAACGCAATGCTCGTTACGCCAGCTCCGCAATCTCATCGTAATTAGCAGTGCGGTCATACCGCGGCAGAAGTGGCCTTTTTGGTCCATTGAACAGCTTTCCCCAACCGCCGCGGTCGTATTTGCAGCTTTTCCGACCGTGGCGGACGGTCTTTTGTGAATTCCATCTGCCACGGTCGCATTTTACGTGCATTGCATGTAATTTGACCGGAGGAAATGTCGTGGTTCATGCGGTTGGTTTTTTGTCGCGAGCATGGGGGACGGAAGCCTTTTCCGTTCGCCATTGTAATCGGCCCCTTAGATCTTAAGGTTGTCTCTCATGGAAACTGATACTGAAGGTAGATGGCTTATTGCCAAATTATTGATTAACACAAGTCCCATAACGGTTCTTAATGTTTATGCCCGAACCAAAATTGATAACAATTTTTGGCCCACAATTTTACAAAAATGTCTCCAATATAATGATAATTCCTTTATTTTCGGTGGTGATTGTAACCAAATTTTGGACCCTTTTCTGGGCAGACAATTATCAGTCTGGTTTCTCCCACATAGGACACATAAACAATTTTACTCCACGATTTTACAAAGTGCTTTGATTGATTCATGTAGACTTTGTAATCCCACTTCACGAGACTGCACTTTTTATCCTAACACACACGGTTCCTTCACCAGATTAGATCATATTTTTTTCCCACTCTCCGTCTCGAAATATTATACCATCTACTATTTGCCATATCCTCCTTTTAGATCATGGCGTGCTAGTCACAGATTTGAACTTGTGTTCCTCCTTAACTTCAACTGTGTTGATGGCGGTTCAATAACTCTTTATTAAAAGACACTCAGTTTTCCTCATCCTTCATATCTTTTCCCTCAGAATTCTTTTCACTTGATTATTCTCCTGATGCTTCACCTCAGCTTTTATCAGACACTTTTAAAGCTGCTGCCTGTGGTTATATTATTGGATATGTATCAAAAAAGACTGATGCCCGTGCTAAAGAACACAACTCTTTTCTGAACTCAATACAAATTGTAGAACAGCAATACTATGCCTCAAAATCAAATAGTGATCTTCAAAATCTCCTTAATGCCAAATTACAATTTAATGAAGTTTCAACTAAGTAGGCTTCTTGAATTTTGCTGAAAAGCAGTGCCCAATTCTATGGTGGCTGTAATAAAATGGGTAAATATTAGCTAATTATCTCAAGGTCAAAAAGCAACGTTTCCAGATAGACTCCTTAACTAATTCACAGGGAACTCCTCCATTTAAAGATAAGGATATCTTGTTTGAATTTAACACATTTTATATAACTTTATATACTTCTGAATTCTAAGTGCAGTCCGCCCAAAATGATTCGTATCTCCAGAATACTCCTAAACCCACTCACACATATCTCAATTTTAATTCTTTACTAACGGATATATCCATATTGGAAATCTCACAAGCACTTACGCTCCTGGGTAAAGGAAAGATACCTGGTCCTGGTGGCTTCACTGTGGGGCATTTTCTTCATTTTTCTCATATTCTTCCACCTCATCAATTAAAACTGTTCCAATTTTTTACCATAGTTGGTTACACTTCAGGTACATTTCAAGAAGTCACAAGGTGTCTTATACACAAGGATGGCAAGGATCTGGCTCACTGTAAAAATCATAGAGTTATCTCTCTTGTAAATGTTAATTAGAAATTATTTGCAAAACTTTTAGCATCTTGCATTGAAACCTTCCTTCCACATATTATTGGCAAAGAACAAGCAGGCTTTATAAAAGGAAGACTAGCATCTGACAGTATTTGTTTATTTCTTAATGTTTTAAGTAAAGCCCCTTTCCTTAAACAACCGCTAGCGGCAAAAGGCTTTCATAGAATAAATTGGGAATTTATGCTCTAAACCTTATCTTGGCATGTTTTTGGTCCTATAATTATTGCTTTAATTTCACTCTTCTATCACTCTCCTAAAGCTTCAGTATTAATTATTGGATTTTCTTCCTCATTTTTCCCTCTATCCCGTAAAATTAATCAGGGGGGTCCTCTTTCCCATTATAATTTATTCTAGTGCTGGGACACTTCCTGTCTCCCATCAGACAGAACTCGGCCATAATGGGTTTTCCATATGGTGATCAATCTTTAAAATTAGCAACGTATGCTGATGATGTTTTCCTTTTTATCTCCCACCCTGGAGTGTCTCTTTCAGCATTACTTACAGAAGTTACCTCTTTCTCCGAGGTTTCAAGCTATAGAGTGAATGTGGCTAAGACTGAAATTCTCCCCTTGAATAAATATACAATTAAGCAGTCCTTAGTAACTCTTCCTTGCAATGGGCACCTTCTAAAATAAAATATCTAGGTATCTGGTTTACGCATTTTATTCAGGAGTCTGTTACTCTAAACTATAAATAATGCCTTACTCATATTAAAAAAAAAATTTCATCATTGAATTCATTTTTTTTGTCATGTGGGGATGTTTAGACTCCATTAAAATGATGCTTTCTCTACTCTTACTCTAAAGCGTTTATATGCCGTCAGTGAATATTCCCAAAACTTAAAAAAGAAAGATAGATTCTATGCTCTCAAAGTTTTTATGGGGAAAAAGAAAGGCTAGGATCTCTCTCTCTGTACTCAAATAATCTATAGAAGGAGGGGTAAACTTCCCAGATTTAAGTCACTATTATAAAGCTTTTGGGTTATGTTAAGCATCTCTCCGGACATCGACATCTCATTCTCCTACCATCTTCTTTGGTATGTCGAGAAGACATTACTTCACCCATTTACTCCACAGGAGTAAATATCTTTTTCTTCTAAGGCTTCTTTTACTTCTTCTCCCCTTTTTCGACAAACTTGTTCTTTGCTTCGGTCAATATGTCCTCCAGCTGTTCTATCCTGGACTACCCTCTTAGCTATGCCGAAATGGTTTAACAAACTTATAAAAATAGACAATAGACCTATCTTTTAGAAATCTTGGAAGGATAAAGGCATTATGTGGATATCTTAACTACTTGAAGGAGATGTACCCATCTCTTTTCCTTAATTTAGGCACACCTTTCATTGTCCGCATTCCTTTCATGCTTGCTTTTCGCTTCTTATCAATACTATGCTGGATGTTTGTTTTACTTTACAAGATAGTTCATCCTCCGTAACTTGCAAATCAGACTTGTTAAGACTTTCCCTTCTTGCCCCCTAAAGCTTCCATAATTTATGCGTTTATTTTGCCTCAGAATCCAATGCGAACCAAGTCCAAAACTGAACTTGTTTGGGTGCATGACTGCTACCTGGAATATTTTGTTTTGGGATAAGATCTGGCTTCGCCATTATAAAATAATCCAGGCCCCCTAGCACAGCTCAAACATTATTTTTTTATTTATCACAGACTTTGCATTATTCCACATCATTGTGTTAAGTTTTCTCCAGATAAATCATTCAAATGTTGGTCTTGTGACTTCCCCAACAGTGATTTTATGCATATGCTATTTTGGTGTCCTAATATACTGTCATTTTGGCATAGGGTTTGGGCTGAAATTGCACAGTTATTTCAGTTCCACCAACCTTTTAATGTACCTTTTTTGGGGTGCTTTGACTAATCAGTTTTCTTTCCACTATCCTACAACCAAGCTAATTGAGTTTTTTTAGCAGTAGCTTTTCAGCTAAAAATATGTGTTAATTGGAAGTGCTCATTTAAAATTTCGTACAAGGCTTGGTGGGTCTCTGGTTTTAATCTTCATAAATTGGATACTACTTATGTATCTTCCTGTTCATATTAAATTATAGGGATTCTTTATGGTTACCATTGACTACCTTCCTTCAATCCAATGTTAATAATTTATCCATTACTTCTAAAACATGCTCTGAAAATTTCCAACCGCCATGAAGCCTTACCTCTTTGTCTTTCTCTGTATTATTGAATATTGCTTGATATTGACTTTTGTGTTTTGTTATCTTTATAGTATACATATTCATTGTATAGATTATTAGGACTTATTCATTATTGTTATATTTACAATACCCCCCTTGTTTCTTCCCCTGTCCGTTCCCTCCCTCCTAGTTGAAATCGTTAAAAAAAAGCTTTTCCCTTCTTAGACTCAGGGGCCGATTCCGATTCTGGCCGGAAATCACTCCGACCGAGCCGGACCCGGAGAGATTTCCGACCGAATCGGACTCTGGCAGTCCGACCGAATGAGTACGATGCGCACGCATGCAATCGGACTCGAGTCGGTCGGACTCCCATTGAAGTCAATGGGAGCCGGACGTACAACGCGTAGGCGGGCTCCCATTGACTCAATGGGTGCGAGGCGAACAAGGGCGCCCCCTACAGCGGGTACGCCTCGATGCGACTCGCAGCGTACATGCACAGGTAGGGGGGACCCATGGGTCCCCCCTGTGTGCGACTCGCACGGCTACGCGTACAGGGGGGTCCGACACAGACCCCCAAAGTGCGGCTCCGACTGCTCTTTCAAGCCGGACGGCGCGAGTCGGTCGGACTGCTCAAGGCGCGCATCGTACTTGCCCGGCCGGGGAACATCTCCATTGCGCGGTGCGAGTCGTGTCCGTGCGAGTCGGTCGGAGCGCTTCGGACCCGCGAACGAGTTGGTCGGCGATTTCGCATGCGCTCGCATCGTACTCGCTCGGCCGGACGCACATACGAATCGGTCGGGAAATAGGGCTCCGAATCGGATCCGGTTAAGCCGAGTCCGATTCGGTGCCCTACCGGCCGAGATCGGAATCGGCCCCTCAATGTTTATGGTGTAATGTGTTTAGATATTATTATATTTTTGTTTGTTGCCATATTGTATAATATGATTACACTCGTTGATAAATAAAGCTTTTTAACCCGTTTGCTGCTGCTGTCGGCCAACGGCCGTCGCGAGCACTACCTCGGTAGTGCTGCGCACGTCCGTTGGCCGACGCGGCACCACCTGTTTAATAGAACGTTCCGCACTGGCGCGGAACGTTCGAAGCAGCAAACGGGTTAAAGAAAAAATATCTTACTGAATTGACCCTAACTTTTTGTTTAAGAATTTGAGATACATTCATTTAGTCAACATTTAAATACGTCTGGTCAATTTCTTAGATGCCTGATACATTGCACAAGATTCCATTAGCCATGTTACTACCTGTTTTAGGTCCTGAGGAAGACCTTCTTCAATGCAAATCCTAGGGTCGAAAGTCAACATTTGCTGGTGCTAACCATTCATTAATTGCTGGACCTCATATAATCCTGAAACATATGTTGGGATTCTGTTGCTTATGTGCCCTACAGACTTGGACGATACATGAATATAGTGTTTGTTCACTGTATTATTTGTTCACTTACGTCGCTTGCACTGCATTGTCTCCAGGAGCACCTTTAATTTTGAACTGTCTTTGAAAAATTCTGTGATGTGTTCAGAATATCATTCATTTACTGATGGTTGTCATTTGTGGCAGATTTATTGGTAACAGGCTATTCACTATTGTTCCCTATTAAATGTTAATTGTTCTTTGAATGCTTCTAGTGTAAAATTGTATTCTAGCCTTATACCTCACCGTAGCGGCCTAAACCGGCCATTAAAAGCCCGCTCAGTGAAGACCTTTAACAAGGTAGCAGGGCTTTAATGCTGGTGTAGCCCATCTACGGAGGGCTATAACGCTCTTAGAACATTCCGCCACTAGAGGGCAGAATGTTTTAATAAATTAAACAAAAGCCTCACGGAGCCAGAGGGGACTAAAATCGCCTCGGGTGCCATGACGCCTTTTTCACAACAACAGCTGTGAATGACAACATTGGAAAGTTGGAGCTCCAGGCTTTTACCTGGCATTAGAAGCCTGGAGCATTCCATTGTTTTCAATGGAGCTCCCAACATTCCAATGTTCTAATATACATTTATGTATCCTCCATTGTTCCTTGGATTACAGGGTTGTCCCGTTATTCTTTTAACATTTAAATATGACCATTGACTGTCACTATGAGTGTTTCTCACCTGGAGGGCCTGATGTAGTAATGTATACAATTTGTATTTTTTTTCATACCACACATATTTACTGTGAGAACTACGGATTTAACAAGCAATGAGAGAGTGGCCATACATAATCCATAAAATAGACAGTTTTGTAATGCTTTGATCATGTGAACCCCGTTCCCACCATCTGTTTGCGTGTATAAATGATCTCAAGTACATTTCCCTTCTGATTGTCCTCTGTCCAGTTTCTATAAGTCGCTTGTGTACAGAGTAGCGCACATTGCCCACTTACAGTTTCGCAGTTTTAGCTCGCCATTTCTGTTGGAACCAACTCTCATGCCAGAGAAAGCGATACAGTCAGTGTAGTCATAAGGAAAAACATGCAATTAATTAAACGAGGTGCAGATGGCCCGATAATCAGGATTTCACACGATTATGCCTGTGTAACTATTTCGAACTGTCCAAATGTGGTAGAATGTTGCTTAGGATTTGCATTTAGCACATGTTGTACAGGAAAACAGATTGGAGCTGTTCATTATCGACCAGCATATTTTCTACCCAAAAAAGTTCTGTCTCTTTTTTGGTGCTCAAAGCAAACTGAACTACGAAAAAGAGGTAGACCAGAGTCGAATTGCATGGAATGTACGATTATATATCGTCAAATATATTGTGCTGGTACATATTTAGATTGCACTTATTTTGTCATAAACTAAAACTAATATATAAAAACGTTAAAAACATATGACGCACTTCCTACACAGTTCATGCATCCCATATTAGCTAACATTCTTTCTGTCTTTTAATGTTTAATGTTTCATTTGTGACCAACACCGTGATGCCAAGCTGATGTTTACAGACCACTAATATATCAACTCACATCTTTTGCAAAGATTAATTTTACTAATCAAGAAGAAAAATTAGCTTGCAATTTAGAGCATCTCATCTTTTGAGAAGATCAGAAAGCAATCATCTCAGAATTAAAAAGCGTTTAGGAAGGCAGGATGGGAAAACAACTATGATAAAATCTGTCTACGGCAGATGGGTTCAAATATTCGTGCAAGTTATTAAAAATACATTTGTAATCAAGAGATATAAATGTCATGGAAAGAGGATGCTTATGTGCTAATCGAAAATGATGGATAGCAGAGCCAATCCTGACATCATTATTCAACAGATGTTATATTTCTTATTACAAAATAATAAAGATCATAATAACAGCGTCGTGTTTTATTTCAGAAAAGCATTTGGATATATTGTTGTTCGCCAGAGGGATAGAATGTTGGATAGATGTGACCAATAATTCATTGCGAAGTGTTGATTGTCACATTTTGATTTAAAGATAAAAGTGGTGCTTATTCCTACATATATATATATATATATATATATATATATATATATATATCTACTGGCGGTCGCCAGTAGATAGTTATAGTTAGGACCTATTTTCCATAGGAAATCTGCAACATTCTATTTGAAATAACTTTGGCGCCAGTTGACGAATCTTCGCGAAATATTCAAACTTTGTGGCCCGCTCCAGTCCGCTCCTATCCTGAAAGTCTCGGGGTGATTCGTCAAGCGGGGGCCGAGAAAAAAGGGGGGTCCCAAAACATGTTTTCCCCATGCAATTTTCCATAGGAAACTTTAGACACGGCTACAGCCCGAACTGCTGAACGAAATTACACCAAATTTGGCAGAGGTAGTTCTTGGTTCAGAAAGAACCCTTTTTAGGTCTCGCCCTGATCCAGCGCTTGCGCTGGTCTGGCGAGCCATTTAGTTGTGGGGTTTTAAAAGTGCGACCACAGCTTTTTCCGTGGCATACAGTGTGCGGTTACGCGCACAGCACGCGCTTCTGTCATGGCTCATTAAGCCTTCCGGCGCGTGAATCATGCTCCTCCACCACCTTGCTGTCTGCTCTCACTACCCCCTCCCTTCAACCCCCTCCCTTCTCCCCCTCCCTCCTCGTTAGCTTGTTATTCTTAACTTCGGAAGCATCTGATGTGAATTCTTCAAGGAGCAATTCACTTCCGACTAAGCCAATGCCGCCTCAGACAGTAGACATTTTCTGGTGCTTGTTTATCTATCCCTCGACCCTCCCCCTCCCCTCTGTTGCTTCTTGCCTCTGTTCTTCCCCCCTCCCGAGCTGTTGCTTATTTCTTTCGTCTGCTCTTGCCCTTATAATTTTATGGAGAGGCATTGACTTCACTCACTTTCAGTCTGTGGCACCTATTTCATTTGAAAATCTTACGAGCTGCTTTTTCTGTCACCTCCAATGTCAACTTCTAATAAAAAGAAAAAAGGTTTGTGGGTGCGGTAGAACTGAAAAATAAATAGATCATGTGAGACCACGACGCTTTTAACTTATTTGTTAACACTGTTGAACGCACGGGTTGTTTATATAATTGACACACGTTATCCACTAAATGTGCTTGCTTCCGCTTCTGTTAGTTGTGTTAATCTGCAGGCAGATTGTTAAAAGAAACTGTGGTGATCTTTGCACTTGCAATTTACAATGAGACTCAGCACATTAAGACATGTTTTCTGTCAGTTGCCTCATGGCTAAGGAACTCCTAATTTTCATAGAGTGTCTCGTCAGAATACAGACAGGAGCTGACTACATTATATGTAGTTGGAGAACAGCGACAAACTCTCTCTAGAAACAAAATGACACATAGTAAAACTGTTGGCAGAAAGATTCACAGCGCCGTGACTCAGTGCCTGCTTTTAAGGCGCTGTTTCTGGTGAGCGGTATAAGATCTTGCAGCAAACATCGGCGTTTTATCACCAGTTAAAATGCAAAATAATTTCAAGGACTATAAAAGGAGTATATTGGATGACAGTGACCCACAATCTGCAGTTTTGTGAAGCTCACAGTGACAGATGCAAGATACAAAGCGCTGTGTAAAATACATAACATTCCAATAATCATGTGTTCTTTTAAGGACATTGTTTAAATGTAAATTAGTGACTGAAAGCGGCTAGACTGCTTTATTTTAAGAAACACATGATGCTGTGTTTGCCAAATGACGCATAGTCGAAACTGTTTATTTTTCCTTTCAGCGTTTATATTAGGCTATGCAATATTGAAAAACTAGCCAGCCTTATAAACCAAATTATGACATTTTCAACAGATGGATACGAAAACAATAGTGGACTATAAGATGGAGAAAACTCAGCTGACTGCACACTGTCTCGTGCTTCTGTTTTACTGGTAGAGCTGGACTCACAGACACTCTCTCACAGACACTCTCTCACAGACTCTCACAGACACTCTCTCACAGACTCTCACAGACACTCTCTCACAGACTCTCACAGACACTCTCTTACAGACTCACAGACACTCTATCACAGACACTCTCACAGACTCTCACAGACACTCTCTCACAGACACTCTCTCACAGAGACTCTCTCACAGAGACTCTCTCACAGACACTCTCAGACACTCTCTCACAGACACACAGACACTCTCTAATAGACACTCTCTAATAGACACTCTTTTACAGACACTCTTTTACAGACACTCTCTCACAGACACTCTCTCACAGACACTCTCTCACAGACACTCTCTCACAGACTCTCACAGACACTCTCTCACAGACACTCTCTCACAGACTCTCACAGACAATCTCTCACAGACACTCTCACAGACACTCTCACAGACTCTCACACAGACACTCTCTCACAGACACTCTCTCACAGACACTCTCTCACAGACACTCTCTCACAGACACTCTCACACTCTCTCACAGACACTCTCTCACAGACACTCTCACAGACTCTCACACTCTCACAGACACTCTCTTACAGACTCTCACATTCTCACAGACACTCTCTCACAGACTCTCACACTCTCACAGACTCTCACAGACACTCTCTTACAGACTCACAGACACTCTCTCACAGACTCACAGACTCTCACAGACACTCTATCACAGACACTCTCTCAGACTCTCACAGACTCTCTCTCACAGACTCTTGGCCTTCTTGGTCATATATAAGGTAACAAAAATGCTTCTGGCACTTTTTTATTACAACTTTTCAGCATGCTGCACAGCAGCCACACTTCTCTACAGCACAGCTTAAACACATTGGCAAAGTCAATAGCTCTACCTAAACACTTATAAGGCCCCATAGGCGAGACCTATTGGCTATGCCAATGCTTGTTGTTAAATGGTGTAAATCCGTTCAGTAGTTGCTGAGAAAATCAAAAGTAAAAACACATATATATCTATGGCCGCGGAGGATCCGCGCACCCTCCCGATGACGAGCTGTATGCTAATTGGCTGTCAACACTCCAAACCAGGAAGTGTTGGCAGCCATCTTGTGACTTGGCAGAACCGAGTCACAAGAAAACAGTAAAGAAAATCGTGCAAAACGCAAAAAGGGGGCAGGGTAGAAACACCCTGACCCCCTAGGCCTGCTCAGGGGGTCCTACAAGGACCCCCAGGGGCAAAAAAATAAAAAATAAAAAAATTTAAATCGGCAAAAAACGCGCTGGGTGCGCGGATCCTGCCGATAAAAAAAAAAACGAAGCACGGACTCCCGCGCTTCGTGGTTAATTGGCCCCCGGGTGGGCCAAGTCCCGGGGGCATGCGGGGTTTAATTTAATAATAATATGGGGGGCCGCCCCCCCCGGGGCTTCATTTTATTTAATTTAATGAACCTGTGTGGGGGGGCTCGAGCCCCCCCACACGCCCTGGGGACCGCCACCTCCCCGGGGCACTAATAATGTAAATGCGGGGGTCCGTTACGGACCACCGAGTCCCGGGGACCACCACCTCCCCGGGGCTTTAAAGACATGGGAGGGGGGCCGCGCGGCCCCCCTCCTGGAGCCTCTGGTGGCCCTGGGGACCGCCACCCCCCAGGGCCGGCTCCTGCAGTGTCCCGGGGTGCCTACCCCCAGGACACTGCTGTTTGCAATGGCAGGACGGGAGCCTCGCGGCTCCCGTCCTGTCATAGCAAACTGCTTTGCTTCATTGAAGCGAGAGCAGGAAACCTGCTCTCGCTTCAATGAAGCAAGCAGAATTGCTTTTCCATAAGGGGAGCTGCATGTCAGCAGCTCCCCTTATGGAAAAGCAATGCCGGCTCCCGCAGGACGCGGGGAGCCGGCTGGACCGTGCGGGGATTGTGGACACCCCCATGGTCCCCAACGAGTGGCCAGGCCCCGGGGGATGGGGTCCCCGGGGCCATTAGTGGCCTGGGAGGGGGGCCACGCAGCCCCCCTCCCCAAAAATAAATGTTTAAAAAAAAAAAAACGTAAAGGCCGGCCCCGGGGGATGGGGTCCCTGGGGCCTTAAATGGCCTGAGGAGGGGGGCCACGCAGCCCCCCTCCAAATATATATTTTTTTTTAAAAAGAGGGCATGCCTCGGGGGATGGGGTCCCCGGGGCCAATAGAGGCCCAGGGAAGGGGGGCCACGCGGCCCCCTTCCCGTTTTTTTTTTTTTAATAAAAAAAAAAAGTAAATCCTCAGGCCCCGGGGGATGGGGTCCCCGGGGCCAAAAGTGGCCAAAGGAAGGGGGGCCACGCAGGCCCCCTCCCATAGAAAGAAAGAAAAAAAAACGGCATCATGCTGGAGGCCCCGCCCCCTCCCTGCAGCAGTCTGCAAATGCGTCCCCTGGCGCGTTTGCAGAGGGGGAACGAATTCCCCTTGAATACTGGGGGTCCCTGGGGGCCAACTACCTCCAGTATGCGCCTGGGGGCTGCGTTGCAGAGAGGTGTACAGAGGCCACGCCCCTTTTTACACCTCTCTGCAACACAGCTCTGTGGCACTTACTGGAGGTACCTGGTGGGATAGTTGGACCCCAGGGACCCTCAGGATTCAAGGGGACTTAATCCCCCAACTTAAAATGCGCCACGGGGCGCGTTTGCACAGTGGTGAAGGGAGGGGGCGGGGCTAAAGGTGACATGTGTGCAAACAGGCCCTGTGGCGCGTTTTAAGATGGGGAATTAAATCCCCTTCAATCCTGAGGGTCCCTGGGGGCCAACTAGCCCACCAGGTACGTCCAGAAAGCACCACAGAGCTGCATTGCAGAGAGGTGTAAAAAGGGGCGTGGCCTCTGAACACCTCTCTGCAACGCAGCTCTCTAGCGCATACTGGAGGTATCTGGTGGGCTAGTTGGCCCCTAGGGACCCTCGGGATTGAGGAGGAATTAATTCTCCAACTTAAAACACGCCACAGGGCGTGTTTGCAGACATGTCACCTCAGGCCCCACCCCCTTCCTTCACCATTGTGCAAATATTCCTCTAAAATCAGCCAAGCTACGAATTACGATTTACTCACCTGTTATCAGGAGAGACCTCAGTGCTGCAACTTTGAGCCCAGTACTGATCCTGAAAAGTAATTTTAACCGTACTTACCAGTAACTTGAATTTCCTTCCATAGGCTAACATTGACTGGTTTCACTTGGAAATTCTTCTAAGTGTGGAGTTTTGGAACTTTATAATATTCCTCTAAAATCAGCCGAACTACGAATTCCGATTTACTCACCGGTTATCAGGAGAGACCACAGTGCTGCATCTTTGAGCCCAGTACTGATCCTGAAAAGTAATTTTAACCGTACTTACCAGGAACTTGAATTTCCTTCCATAGGCTAACATTGACTGGTTTCACTTGGAAATTCTTCTAAGTGTGGAGTTTTGGAACTTTATAATATTCCTCTAAAATCAGCCGAACTACGAATTCCGATTTACTCACCTGTTATCAGGAGAGACCACAGTGCTGCATCTTTGAGCCCAGTACTGATCCTGAAAAGTAATTTTAACCGTACTTACCAGTAACTTGAATTTCCTTCCATAGGATATCATTGCCTGCTTTTTGCTGAAAAAGTTTGTCGATTTTTGAAACATACAAATATTCCTCTAAAATCAGCAGAACTACGAATTCCGATTTACTCACCTGTTTTCAGGAGAGACCTCAGTGCTGCATCTTTGAGCCCAGTACTGATCCTGAAAAGTAATTTTAACCGTACTTACCAGTAACTTGAATTTCCTTCCATAGGATATCATTGCCTGCTTTTTGCTGAAAAAGTTTCTGTCGATTTTGGAAACATACAAATATTCCTCTAAAATCAGCAGAACTACGAATTCCGATTTACTCACCTGTTATCAGGAGAGACCTCAGTGCTGCATCTTTGAGCCCAGTACTGATCCTGAAAAGTAATTCTAACCGTACTTACCAGTAACTTGAATTTACTTCCTTAGGCTAACATTGACTGGTTTCACTTGGAAATTCTTCTAAGTGTGGAGTTTTGGAACTTTATAATATTCCCCTAAAATCAGCTGAACTACGAATTCCAATTTACTCACCTGTTATCAGGAGAGGCCTCAGTGCTGCATCTTTGAGGCCAGTACAGATCCTGAAAAGTAATTCTAACCGTACTTACCAGTAACTTGAATTTCCTTCCATAGGCTAACATTGACTGGTTTCACTTGCAAATTCTTCTAAGTGTGGAGTTTTGGAACTTTATAATATTCCTCTAAAATCAGCCGAACCACGAATTCCGATTTACTCACCTGTTATCAGGAGAGAACCCAGTGCTGCATCTTTTAGCCCAGCACTGACCCTGAAAAGTAATTCTAACCGTACTTACCAGTAACTTGTATTTCCTTCCATAGGAATCCATTGTCTGGTTTTCAGCAGAAAAGTTTCAAAGTGTCGATTTTCACAAACTACAAATATTCATTAAAAATCGCCTGTATGACTTAAACGCATTCTTTCAACTGTTTACAGGAGATGCACCAGTGCTGGATCCAGGATCCACCACTGAGTAAGAAAAGGTAACGATAACACTACTTACCTGCTAAGTGAATTTCCTCACATAGGATAACATTGGTGATTCTATGTGAAAAAGTTTCTAAGTGTCAACTTTTAAAATACAATAATATTCCTTAAAAATCACTACTGTAACCAAAACGCTTTTACTCAACTGTTTACAGGAGATGTCCCAGGACTGAATCTAGGATCCAGTCCTGTGGTTAGAAAAGTAATCCATAAAGTAACTAATTGCATTTAACTAGAAATTCACATTGAGCTCAATGTTGCATTGTGTTTGAAATTGTGTTGCCCATTGCAACAACTGTAACTACTGTACTTAGTCTATTGCCTATTTGCAAAGTATTTAAACTAAAGTAATTCATTCTGAGAAAGTATATTTTGTAATGTAATGTATAATGTAATTACAATGTAATTTAAAAAATAAAATATCTAAAAATAAATAGTTTTAAAAAATGTAGTAAATCAGTATCAAAAAAATAAATATAATAATTAATACATTTAAAAATTGTCATTTACAAAACCTTTGAAATTCACTGAAAAAAACCATAGGTGTCAGACATGTTATAGTTAGGAATTAGCATTTAAAAAACCTTTGAAATTCACTGAAAAAACCATAGGTTTCAGGCACGTTATAGTTAGAAATTAGCATTTAAAAAACCTTACAAATTCACTGAAAAAACCAGAGGTTTTAGGGACAGTTATAGTTAGTTGGACATTGCACTCGTACAAAACCCATGAAATTCCCCCGTTATAGTTAGTTCAGCTAACTATAACTCGCGCCCCCGCAATGCACTGCTGATGACATCACATATTACATCACTCATGACATGGTCAGTGACATCACTGATGACATCACTGATGACATCTCAAATGACATCACTGATGACATCACTCATGACATCATCCACGTGATAATCTGATGCACCTCCTCACACCCTAATATAACCTTTGATACACCCACTCTAAATTACAGACTGCCATTCGCAAAACCATAGACACTCAAACACCAATAACTACATACCCACTCACTAATTCTTAGGTCTACACACACATCCACTCACTCACCCGTACAGTCACTCATACTTACGATCACTCAGTACAGGACTATCATATGCACTCGTACTCCTATATAGACACTCAAACACCGCCACTCATCCATAGAGGTACTCACACACCTAGTCAGTCATGCAAATAATTAAACACACTGCCATTTACTCACCTATACAGTTATACACACACCAGCTCACTTACTCAGACAAATACTAGCACATTCTTACGCTCTTATACAATCACTGATACAAGCACACACTCATCCATACAGTCACTCTCACAATCACACACTCTCGCTTATAGCTATTTATATACTCCAACACACATATATACTGCCTTTCACATATGTAGTTACTCACACATGTACCACTGGGACATACATTCACTCACTAACACACTCTTACACACACTTACCCACCCATACAGTCTATCACAGATGCACTCTTGAAACCATCCACCCAGTGAATCACCCACTCACACATCTATGCACAGAGTCGCACACACCCCACCCACACAAACACTCAGGCACCCATACAGATACTCAGACAACCAATCAATAACTCATATAGACACTCATGTAGCTATTCACAAACCCATGCAGCCACTTACACAGCAACAGACAGACGGATACAGACATTCACCCAGTTTAGTCACTAAACCATGCATTCAGTAAGATACGTTTAATCACTCACTTATAGAGTTAGTCACGCACCTACTAAATCATCCATACAGACACTTATACACCCACTCATTCTTCAATACGCCTTTCCCTATATATATTAAAAATATTTAAACTTTACAGAAACACACAGTCACTGGATGATGTCATCAGTGATGTCATTTGAGATGTCATCAGTGATGTCATCAGTGATGTCACTGACCATGTCATGAGTGATGTAATATGTGACGTCATCAGCAGTGCATTGCGGGGGCGCGAGTTATAGTTAGCTGAACTAACTATAATGGGGGAATTTCACAGGTTTTGTACGAGTGCAATGTCCAACTAACTATAACTGTCCCTAAAACCTATGGTTTTTTCAGTGAATATATATATATATATACATACATACATACATTTATATATTCACTGAAAAAACCATAGGTTTCAGGGACGTTATAGTTTGAAATTAGCATTTAAAAAACCTTAGAAATTCACTGAAAAAAACCACAGGTTTCAGGGACGTTATAGTTAGATGGACATTTTACTCGTACAAAACCAGAGAAATTCGACCGTTATAGTTAGTTGAGCTAACTATATCTCATTCCCCTGCAATGCACTGCTGATGACGTCACATATTACATCATTCATGACATGGTCAGTGACATCACTGATGACATCTCAAATTACATCACCGATGACATCACCGATGACATCATCCAGTGACTTTGTGTTTCTGTAAAGTTTAAATATGTTTTATATATATATGCCAAGGTGTATTGAAGAATGAGTGGGTGTATAAGTGTCTGAATGGATGATTTAGTAGGTGCGTGACTGACTGTTTAAGTGAGTGATTAAACGTGTCTTACTGAATGCATGGGTTAGTGACTAAACTGTGTGAATGTCTGTTTCAGTCTGTCAGTTGGTGTGTAAGCGGCTGCATGGGTTGGTGAGTAGCTACATGAGTGTCTATATGGGTTATTGATTGGTTGTCTGAGTATCTGTATGGGTGCCTGAGTGTCTGTGTGGGTGGGTGGGGGGGTGTGACTCTGTGCATAGATGTGTGAGTGGGTGATTCACTGGGTGTATGGGTTCAAGAGTGCATCTGTTAAGGGCTGTATGTGTGGGTGAGTGTGTGTATGGGTGTGTTGGTGAGTGAATAGATGTCTCAGTGGTACATGTGTGAGTAATTACATAAGTGAAAGGCAGTATTTGTGAGTGTTGGAGTATATAAATGACTATATGTGAGAGTGAGTGATTGTGAGAGTAGCTGTATGGATGAGTGTGTGCTTGTATCAGTGATTGTATAAGAGAGTAAGTATGTGTTAGTATCTGTATGAATAAGTGAGGTGGTGTGTGTATAACTGTATAGGTGAGTAAATGGGAGTGTGATTGATTCTTTGCATGTCTGACTAGGTGTGTGAGTAACTCTATGAATGAGTGGCGGTGTGTGAGTGTCTGTATAGGTGTATGAGTGCATATGATAGTGTTGTATTGATGAGTGACTGCATGTATGAGTGACTATATGGGTGAATGAGTAGATGTGTGTGTAGACCCAGTAATCAGTGGGTGGGTATGAAGCAACTGGTATTGGTGTGTCTATGGTTTCGAAAATGGTAGTCTGTATTTTAGAGTGGGTGTATCAAAGGTTATATTAGGGTGTGAGGAGGTGCATCAGATTATCACGTGGATGATGTCATCAGTGATGTCATCAGTGATGTCATTTGAGATGTCATCAGTGATGTCACTGACCATGTCATGAATGATGTAATATGTGACGTCATCAGAAGTGCATTGCGGGGGCGCAAGTTATAGTTAGCTCAACTAACTATAATGGCCGAATTTCTCTGGTTTTGTACAAGTGAAATGTCCAACTAACTATAACGTCCCTGAAACCTGTGATTTTTTTCAGTGAATTTCTAAAGATTTTTAAATGCTAATTTCTAACTATGACGTCCCTGAAACCTATGGTTTTTCAGTGACTTTCAAAGGTTTTTTAAATGCTGATTTCTAACTATAACGTCCCTGAAACCTATGGTTTTTTCAGTGAATTTCAAAGGTTTTTTAAATGCTAATTTCTAACTATGCCTACAGAGGTAGGACATGTGCAGAAAGAGGAAGAAAGGTGCAAAAAGAAGCAACAGAAATGCAGAAAGACGGTTATACATAAAGCCTAGCAGGGAGGGGGTGGTACGTACCTGAAGGCGCCCTTGCTCAATTTACGCTCAGTTAAAAAACATGAGCTCCAACTTTATGAACTGTTAGCTGACTCAAGCCCCGACTTGATGTTTCTAACTGAAACATGGCTGACTGAGGCCTCGAACCCCACAATCGCTGGCGCAATCCCCTCGGGTTATCAGATTCTGAGGAAAGATCGACGCAAGGGGAGGGGAGGGGGTGTGGCCTTAATTTATAAAAGTACCTTCAGCTGTGTTCCCCTAGCGCTTATGGAGATTAAGGGGGCGGAGAGCATGGGCTTCCTTTTAACTGTCTCGGCCTATCAGTCCATAGCGGGGGTGGTTATCTACCGTCCGCCAGGACCAGCTGGGAAGTTCTTGGAGTCTATCAGTCACATTATTCCCCCCTTAGCTCCTAAATATAGTCATTGCCTGGTCCGTGGGGATTTCAATACACACATGGATAACCCATTGGAACCAGAGCCCCTTAAGTTGCGCGAATCCCTGGACATACTTAATCTGACCCCCTTTGTCTACCTTCCCACTCACGAAAAGGACCAGATTTTCTCTTCCAAACTGATCGAAGTGGAGGCCCCTCTCCCCTTAGTCTGGTTGGACCATTGTCTAATAAATTTCAGAGTTCCCAGGGAACTAGTTAGGTCTCGTCTACAGGAGAAGATCCGCACCAGCAGTTTTAGGCCTTTTAATTTGATTACTCCTGAGGCGATGCAGAGTGCTTTGAACTCTCACCCTATTCCACTTAGTGGGACTTTTGAAAGGGATGTGCACTCTTTGGAGCAGTGGCTTCAACTTAGAACCTTAGAACTTGCCCTCTCTACCTTAAGGGTGGCTAAGATGAATTGAGCTTCAGCCCCTTGGTACACGGAGGATCTTAGGAAAAGTAAAAGTGCCTGTAAAAGCTTGGAAAGGAAATGGCGGGCGAATTACATGGCTCACGACAAATCTATTTTTAAAGCTGCCTTGAGCAACCATTACCAGAAAGTTCGCGAGGGTAAAAAACGTTTCTTCTCCGCTAAAATCGATCAGGCCGGCAATAAAAGTAGAGAACTCTATAACATTGTCAAAAAATGTTCATCGCCTACAGCTATCAGATGTCCGTTTGTACCAACGAGTGAGTGGTCTAATATGATGGCCTCTTTTTTCCACAATAAAATTAGGAAAATACAGGACTCTTTTGAAACTCAGTCGCTAGCTTCAGCAGCAGATTTAGATCCGCCTCCTTTTGCTGCTGCTCGTTCTGAGTTCTCCCTTATGCAGTTCCCTGATATTTCTATGCATCAATCTCTGGTTCGCACGAAGTCCTTGAAGTCCGGTTCTCCTGCAGATCCCTGTCCCTCTAAGGTATTGTCCGTTATTGCAGAAGTGATTAACCCTACGGTGAATTTGATTTTAACCAACGCCTTGCGGGAGGGACATATGCCACTCTGCTGGAAACATGCGAGATTTCTTCCGCTGCTAAAAAAACCTCCGGCTGACCCAGAGGTAGCCAGTAACTACAGGCCCATATCCTTGCTACCTTTTTTCTCCAAGGTCTTGGAGAAATATTTTAACTCTGTTACTACTGACTATATTGAGACCAATCATCTTCTTCACCCGAGTCAGTCGGGTTTTATGGCGAATTTCAGCACCGAATCGGCTCTCTTAGAAGTTGTGGAAACCATAAAAGCCACACTGGATAGGGGAGGCAACGCGGTTCTGGTGCTGTTGGACCTCTCCGCGGCCTTTGACACCGTGCCTCACAATAGACTTGTGCAAAGATTGGTGGAGGGCAGCGTTGGAGGCACAGTATTGAGATGGGTTAGGTCATTCCTTAATAACCGTCTTCAAACTATATGGTCCCCCCCTTTTTCTGCTGCCATTCCTCCTATGAATGTCGGGGTCCCTCAGGGCTCTATTTTGAGCCCAACATTGTTCAATTTATATATGGCCCCTATTGCTCTTCTTGCCGAACAACATGGGGCAAAAATCATATCGTATGCGGACGATACGCAACTGTTGTTTACTTGTGAAAAGGGAGTTGAGTTTGATGGTCATGCGATAAATTCTTGCCTCTCAGAGGTTTTCTCGTGGATGAAAGATAATCAATTGAAATGTAACTCAGAAAAGTCTGAGATTATTTTTTTCGGTTCTCGCCCCTGTGAGGCATGGCATAACTGGTGGCCGCAAGATATGTCTCCCCCACCTCACCTGTGACCATGGTTAAGAATCTTGGAGTCAGATTGGATGCCACTCTTTCTATGAAAACTCAGATCCAATCTGTAGCAGGGACTTGCTTTGGGGTTTTAAGAATGTTGAGGAATTTTCTCCCCCTGCTTTCAGTTTCTCATAGGAAAATGGTCGTCCAGGCCTTGGTGATTTCGAGGCTGGACTATGTTTAACTCTCTGTACCTGGGACTACCTGGCTATCTACTTGCTCGTCTGCAGGTGATCCAGAATATGGCTGCTAGGGCCATTTTTCTGGTAGGTCCCAGGACTCACACGTCCCCTCTCTTGACTTCTTTGCACTGGCTCCCGGTCCAGAAAAGAAACTATTTTAAAGCTATGATTTTGTTGTTTAAAGCTTTTCATCAGATTGGAGCTCCTTACCTTGGACAAAGATTTCCCCACTACATTCCCCAACGTACTTTGAGATCTTCGGCTCTGCTTTTGATTCCTGTTCCTAAATTCTCACTCTCCCGGGTTGGAGGAAGATCTTTTCAAGTGCTGGCCTCCCGCCTGTGGAATGGCCTTCCCCTGTCTCTTAAACAGGTCCAGGACCTTCTCACCTTTAGGAAAAAACTGAAAACATGGCTCTTTCAACTATAAATATGTTCCGCTGTCTCTGCCTTGGGAGTTTTTCTGTTTCTGTTACATGGTCTTTTTGCTAAGCGCCGGAACACTCCTGGGAGTAGCCGCGCGCTTTATAGATACCAAATTAACATAACAAAACATAACATAACAGAAGTTCAGAAAGACGAAGAAAGGTGCAGAAAGAAGCAAGAGATATACAGAGAACCAGCAGAGGTGCAGAAAGAGGCCTTGTTGCAAAGTCATCCTGTGCCCCCAACTTTTTGCTGACTGGTACTGGTGGTAACTGACTCTGACTAACCAGGACACAATCAAAAAACGGGGGGATGTAGAGGTTAAGGTTAGGTTCACCCTCCTTACAGAATGCAGTTCCACAACATCTGGAATACCGGAATTAGAAATCTAACCATAGGAAGAACAGGGATTCCACTGAACATGTGTGAAAAACCCTCTTTCCAGAAAGAAAAATTATTTTCTAGAGTCCCCTCACCCACCAGGGTTACCCCTAGGTGGCATGCTTCATCATTGGGGTCCTCTCAATCCGCTGCAGATTGAGGCGTGCTGCGCTTGCGAACTACGTAGGAGCACTTAGTTTTTGGAAAATATGTGTGATGCAGTGATGTGGAGTGGGAAAAATAGATTAAAAATACCTAGCTAGTGAGCTAATATTTTATTCCTGCTCCTAGCCGGTATGTTTTAAAATCAGGGGTTAATACTAAGGAAAGACCTAAATGTAATGAGTATGGAGTCCCTAGTACTGGGTCGACATGTTTAGAGCTTTCCCCTAAAGCTCTTCTTCAGGACCACATGAGGGCCAGCCCTGTGCGTACCACGCCTAAAGAATCCTGTGAGTAGGAAACAATGGGGTGCACACCTAATGTATGTTCACCTGATACTTAATACATACGGTTGTACACTGACACGCTGTATCTGTAGGAAATAAAGCAAAAGAAAAATTAAAAAGGCCTGCCTACCAGCCAAGCTGGCAGGCCCTATATATATACGGCGTCGTAACTCGATTAATGTACTCCTCTATAGTGGGTGCACTTAACAGATATTTTGTGCGATCATCTGTGGTGGAAGAAATCAATCACACACGATGTCTTTGTGAAGAAAAGTGGTTATGTACAAATTGCAGTTTAAAAGCACTTGTGAAAAAAGAGCACCACGTGACATACAACATATAACAAAAAATATAGTATTACATATCAATGACACATACTTTTGTTTAGGCAGAAATATGCCTCATGATCTGCAGGGGTAGAGGGGCTTGTAGTCACACCCTAAAATGGTAATGGGGACATAGAGATGGTCATTAGAGTTTCCTAAAGGTAAATGAGATAGGGACCAGGGAGAAAATTCCAGATGCCTTAGCTTATCCTGGAAGGAAAGTAGAAACCTTATTAATTCTTTGGAAAATTGAGAAATAAGGTCACAACGGGTCTGGCTGGACTTACTTCGTCAAAGCACTCCTCTCGGAAAATGACCTGATGGCACCCCTGGAGACCGCATCTTACCGCGTCTGTCTCCCGGTGGTCATTAAATAGACCCGGAACAGCTTAGTCATGCTTACTTAAAAAAACTAGACCGTGTCTCTCACGAAATGGCCGCTGTGACTGGCAATGGAGCGTGGCCATATTGGGCGAATGAAATAGACCCGGATCAGCCTAGTCATGCTTAATTCAAACACTAGACTGTGTCTTTCACAAAATGGCCGCTGTGATTGGCAATGGAGCGGGGCCATCTTAGGCGAATGACCAAATTGTTGGGTATAGTGGACAAAAAGGAATAAAACTAACAAGGGGGATAAATTTATAAAGGGATAAATTTAGACACTCAAGTACGATGTAAAGTAATGATTATGTT
>CAWUFW010024782.1:0-54843 GCA_963921515.1 Calotriton arnoldi | reverse complement strand
GCCTGCCTCCGCCAGCTCACTGGGCACACCATAAATCGTGCATTGGGGTGTTCATGTCTGTTCTGCCACTGTTAGTTCACACACAGACACTGATGTTATGTGGGCCACTTGTTTACTGAATGGTAGTAGGAGTAGAGAGACAGTAGTAGCATAACAATAATACAACACAGGTAGCAGTGTCCTCCTTCCTCTCCTCCCTCCTGTCCTCGTCCCTCCTCCCTCGCTTCCTCTCCTCCTCCTGCACCTCCCGTCCTCCTCCTCCTCCTCCCGGCTCCGCGTCCTGCCCGTGGTCGTGGCTGGGGCTGGTGCTCAGGCTCCTCTATACAGAGTGTTCTGGGCAAGTGAAATGCTGTAAGTGAAGGTTTAGGACGAGCAACTGCAGTGCTGACTCCAGGTGAAACTGCACATGGCTGGGGTGGTGCTCATGATGAGGCGCACAGAGCTGTTGGTGGCTCAGGTGGCATGGTGTTCGGGCAGTGTAGGGGGTCGTGCTGGGGCTGGTGTTTCAGGGTTTTGGGCAGAGCAGTGGTGTTCGGGCAGTGTAGGGGGTCGTGCTGGGGGTGGTGTTTTAGGGTTTAGGGCACTGCAGTGTTGTTCGGGCAGTGTAGGGGGTCTTGCTGGGGGTGGTGTTTCAGGGTTTAGGGCAGTGGTGTTCGGGCAGTGTAGGGGGTCTTGCTGGGGGTGATGTTTCAGGGTTTAGGGCAGTGCAGTGGTGTTCGGGCAGTGTAGGGGGTCTTGCTGGGGCTGGTGTTTCAAGGTTTAGGGCAGTGCAGTAGTGTCTGTGCAGTGTAGGGGGTCATGCTGGGGGCGGTGTTTCAGGGTTTAGGGCAGTGCAGTAGTGTTCGGGCAGTGTAGGGGGTCGTGCAGGGGGTGGTGTTTCAGGGTTTAGGGCAGTGCAATGGTGTTTGGGCAGTGTAGGGGGTCGTGCTGGGGGTGGTGTTTCAGGGGTTAGGGCAGTGCAGTGGTGTTCGGGCAGTGTAGTGGGTCATGCAGGGGGTGGTGTTTCAGGGTTTAGGGCAGTGCAGTGGTGTTTGGGTCGTGCAGGGGGTCATGCTGGGGGAGTGTTTTAGGGTTTAGGGCAGAGCAATGGTGTTCAGGCAGTGTAGGGGGTTGTGTTGGAGGTGGTGTTTCAGGCTTTAGGGCAGTGCAGTGGTGTTCAGGCAGTGTAGGGGGTCATGCTGGGGGTGGTGTTTCAGGGTTTAGGGCAGTGCAGTGGTGTTCGGGCAGTGTAGGGGGTCGTGCTGGGGCTGGTGTTTCAGGGTTTTGGGCAGAGCAGTGGTGTTCGGGCAGTGTAGGGGGTCGTGTTGGGGGTGGTGTTTTAGGGTTTAGGGCACTGCAGTGTTGTTCGGGCAGTGTAGGGGGTCTTGCTGGGGGTGGTGTTTCAGGGTTTAGGGCAGTGGTGTTCGGGCAGTGTAGGGGGTCTTGCTGGGGGTGATGTTTCAGGGTTTAGGGCAGTGCAGTGGTGTTCGGGCAGTGTAGGGGGTCTTGCTGGGGCTGGTGTTTCAAGGTTTAGGGCAGTGCAGTAGTGTCCGTGCAGTGTAGGGGGTCATGCTGGGGGCGGTGTTTCAGGGTTTAGGGCAGTGCAGTAGTGTTCGGGCAGTGTAGGGGGTCGTGCAGGGGGTGGTGTTTCAGGGTTTAGGGCAGTGCAATGGTGTTCGGGCAGTGTAGGGGGTTGTGTTGGAGGTGGTGTTTCAGGCTCTAGGGCAGTGCAGTGGTATTCGGGCAGTGTAGGGGTCTTGCTGGGGGTGGTGTTTCAGGGTTTAGGGCAGTGCAGTGGTGTTTGGGTCGTGCAGGGGGTCATGCTGGGGGAGTGTTTTAGGGTTTAGGGCAGAGCAATGGTGTTCAGGCAGTGTAGGGGGTTGTGTTGGAGGTGGTGTTTCAGGCTTTAGGGCAGTGCAGTGGTGTTCAGGCAGTGTAGGGGGTCATGCTGGGGGTGGTGTTTCAGGGTTTAGGGCAGTGCAGTGGTGTTCGGGCAGTGTAGGGGGTCGTGCAGGGGCTGGTGTTTCAGGGTTTAGGGCAGTGCAGTGGTGTTCGGGCAGTGTAGGGGGTCGTGCTGGGGGTGGTGTTTCAGGGTTTAGGGCAGTGCAGTGGTGTTTGGGCAGTGTAGGGGGTCGTGCTGGGGGTGGTGTTTCTGGGTTTAGGGCAGTGTAGTGGTGTTCGGGCAGTGTAGGGGGTCGTGCAGGGGGTGGTGAGTCAGGGTTTAGGGCAGTGCAGTGGTGTTCGGGCAGTGTAGGGGGTCATGCTGGGGGTAGAGTTTTAGGGTTTGGGGCAGTGCAGTGGTGTTCGGGCAGTGTAGGGGGTCATGCAGGGGGGTGGTGTTTCAGGGTTTAGGGCAGTGCAGTGGTGTTCGGGCAGTGTAGGGGTCGTGCTGGGGGTGGTGTTTCAGGGTTTAGGGCAGTGCAGTGTTGTTCGGGCAGTGTAGGGTGTCGTGCTGGGGGTGGTGTTTCAGGGTTTTGGGCAGTGCAGTGGTGTTCGGGCAGTGTAGGTGGTCTTGCTGGGGCTGGTGTTTCCGGGTTTAGTGCAGTGGTGTTCGGGCAGTGTAGGGGGTCTTGCTGGGGGTGGTGTTTCAGGGTTTAGGGCAGTGCAATGGTGTTCGCGGCAGTGTAGGGGGTCTTGCTGGGGCTGATGTTTCAGCGTTTAGGGCAGCGCAGTGGTGTTCGGGCAGTGTAGGGGGTCTTGCTGGGGGTGGTGTTTCAGGGTTTAGGGCAGTGCAGTGGTGTTCGGGCAGTGTAGGGGGTCTTGCTGGGGCTGGTGTTTCAGGGTTTAGGGCAGTGCAGTGGTGTTCGGGCAGTGTAGGGGGTCGTGCTGGGGCTGGTGTTTCAGGGTTTAGGGCAGTGCAGTGGTGTTCGGGCAGTGTAGGGGGTCGTGCTGGGGGTGGTGTTTGAGGGTTTAGGGCAGTGCAGTGGTGTTCGGGCAGTGTAGGGGGTCGTGCTGGGGCTGGTGTTTCAGGGTTTAGGGCAGTGCAGTGGTTTTCGGGCAGTGTAGGCGGTCGTGCTGGGGGTGGTGTTTCAGGGTTTAGGGCAGTGCAGTGGTGTTCGGGCAGTGTAGGGGGTCGTGCTGGGGGTGGTGTTTCAGGGTTTAGGGCAGTGCAGTGGTGTTCGGGCAGTGTAGGGGGTCGTGCTGGGGCTGGTGTTTCAGGGTTTAGGGCAGAGCAGTGGTGTTCGGGCAGTGTAGGGGGTCGTGCTGGGGGTGGTGTTTTAGGGTTTAGGGCACTGCAGTGTTGTTCGGGCAGTGTAGGGGGTCTTGCTGGGGGTGGTGTTTCAGGGTTTAGGGCAGTGGTGTTCGGGCAGTGTAGGGGGTCTTGCTGGGGGTGATGTTTCAGGGTTTAGGGCAGTGCAGTGGTGTTCGGGCAGTGTAGGGGGTCTTGCTGGGGCTGGTGTTTCAAGGTTTAGGGCAGTGCAGTAGTGTCTGTGCAGTGTAGGGGGTCATGCTGGGGGCGGTGTTTCAGGGTTTAGGGCAGTGCAGTAGTGTTCGGGCAGTGTAGGGGGTCGTGCAGGGGGTGGTGTTTCAGGGTTTAGGGCAGTGCAATGGTGTTTGGGCAGTGTAGGGGGTCGTGCTGGGGGTGGTGTTTCAGGGGTTAGGGCAGTGCAGTGGTGTTCGGGCAGTGTAGTGGGTCATGCAGGGGGTGGTGTTTCAGGGTTTAGGGCAGTGCAGTGGTGTTTGGGTCGTGCAGGGGGTCATGCTGGGGGAGTGTTTTAGGGTTTAGGGCAGAGCAATGGTGTTCAGGCAGTGTAGGGGGTTGTGTTGGAGGTGGTGTTTCAGGCTTTAGGGCAGTGCAGTGGTGTTCAGGCAGTGTAGGGGGTCATGCTGGGGGTGGTGTTTCAGGGTTTAGGGCAGTGCAGTGGTGTTCGGGCAGTGTAGGGGGTCGTGCTGGGGCTGGTGTTTCAGGGTTTAGGGCAGTGCAGTGGTGTTCGGGCAGTGTAGGGGGTCGTGCTGGGGGTGGTGTTTCAGGGTTTAGGGCAGTGCAGTGGTGTTTGGGCAGTGTAGGGGGTCGTGCTGGGGGTGGTGTTTCTGGGTTTAGGGCAGTGTAGTGGTGTTCGGGCAGTGTAGGGGGTCGTGCAGGGGGTGGTGAGTCAGGGTTTAGGGCAGTGCAGTGGTGTTCGGGCAGTGTAGGGGGTCATGCTGGGGGTAGAGTTTTAGGGTTTAGGGCAGTGCAGTGGTGTTCGGGCAGTGTAGGGGGTCGTGCAGGGGGTGGTGTTTCAGGGTTTAGGGCAGTGCAGTGGTGTTCGGGCAGTGTAGGGGTCGTGCTGGGGGTGGTGTTTCAGGGTTTAGGGCAGTGCAGTGGTGTTCGGGCAGTGTAGGGTGTCGTGCTGGGGGTGGTGTTTCAGGGTTTTGGGCAGTGCAGTGGTGTTCGGGCAGTGTAGGTGGTCTTGCTGGGGCTGGTGTTTCCGGGTTTGAGTGCAGTGGTGTTCGGGCAGTGTAGGGGGTCTTGCTGGGGGTGGTGTTTCAGGGTTTAGGGCAGTGCAATGGTGTTCGCGCAGTGTAGGGGGTCTTGCTGGGGCTGATGTTTCAGCGTTTAGGGCAGCGCAGTGGTGTTCGGGCAGTGTAGGGGGTCTTGCTGGGGGTGGTGTTTCAGGGTTTAGGGCAGTGCAGTGGTGTTCGGGCAGTGTAGGGGGTCTTGCTGGGGCTGGTGTTTCAG
The DNA here is from genome assembly GCA_963921515.1 of Calotriton arnoldi. Taxonomy (NCBI): domain Eukaryota; kingdom Metazoa; phylum Chordata; class Amphibia; order Caudata; family Salamandridae; genus Calotriton; species Calotriton arnoldi. The sequence continues at coordinate 50,204 of CAWUFW010024782.1, read as the reverse complement.
GGTTTAGGGCAGTGCAGTGGTGTTCGGGCAGTGTAGGGGTCTTGCTGGGGCTGGTGTTTCAGGGTTTAGGGCAGTGCAGTGGTGTTCGGGCAGTGTAGGGGGTCGTGCTGGGGCTGGTGTTTGAGGGTTTAGGGCAGTGCAGTGGTGTTCGGGCAGTGTAGGGGGTCGTGCTGGGGCTGGTGTTTCAGGGTTTAGGGCAGTGCAGTGGTGTTCAGGCAGTGTAGGCGGTCGTGCTGGGGGTGGTGTTTCAGGGTTTAGGGCAGTGCAGTGGTGTTCGGGCAGTGTAGGGGGTCGTGCTGGGGGTGGTGTTTCAGGGTTTAGGGCAGTGCAGTGGTGTTCGGGCAGTGTAGGGGGTCGTGCTGGGGCTGGTGTTTCAGGGTTTAGGGCAGAGCAGTGGTGTTCGGGCAGTGTAGGGGGTCGTGCTGGGGTGGTGTTTCAGGGTTTAGGGCAGTGCAGTGGTGTTCGGGCAGTGTAGGGGGTCTTGCTGGGGGTGGTGTTTCAGGGTTTAGGGCAGTGCAGTGGTGTTCGGGCAGTGTAGGGGGTCTTGCTGGGGGTGATGTTTCAGGGTTTAGGGCAGTGCAGTGGTGTTCGGGCAGTGTAGGGGGTCTTGCTGGGGCTGGTGTTTCAGGGTTTAGGGCAGTGCAGTGGTGTTCGGGCAGTGTAGGGGGTCATGCTGGGGGCGGTGTTTCAGGGTTTAGGGCAGTGCAGTGGTGTTCGGGCAGTGTAGGGGGTCGTGCAGGGGGTGGTGTTTCAGGGTTTAGGGCAGTGCAATGGTGTTCGGGCAGTGTAGGGGGTCGTGCTGGGGGTGGTGTTTCAGGGTTTAGGGCAGTGCAGTGGTGTTCGGGCAGTGTAGGGGGTCGTGCTGGGGGTGGTGTTTCAGGGTTTAGGGCAGTGCAGTGGTGTTCGGGCAGTGTAGGGGGTCTTGCTGGGGCTGGTGTTTCAGGGTTTAGGGCAGTGCAGTGGTGTTCGGGCAGTGTAGGGGGTCTTGCTGGGGGTGGTGTTTCAGGGTTTAGGGCAGTGCAGTGGTGTTCGGGCAGTGTAGGGGGTCGTGCTGGGGCTGGTGTTTCAGGGTTTAGGGCAGTGCAGTGGTGTTCGGGCAGTGTAGGGGGTCGTGCTGGGGCTGGTGTTTCAGGGTTTAGGGCAGTGCAGTGGTGTTCGGGCAGTGTAGGCGGTCGTGCTGGGGGTGGTGTTTCAGGGTTTAGGGCAGTGCAGTGGTGTTCGGGCAGTGTAGGGGGTCGTGCTGGGGGTGGTGTTTCAGGGTTTAGGGCAGTGCAGTGGTGTTCGGGCAGTGTAGGGGGTCGTGCTGGGGCTGGTGTTTCAGGGTTTAGGGCAGAGCAGTGGTGTTCGGGCAGTGTAGGGGGTCGTGCTGGGGGTGGTGTTTTAGGGTTTAGGGCACTGCAGTGTTGTTCGGGCAGTGTAGGGGGTCTTGCTGGGGGTGGTGTTTCAGGGTTTAGGGCAGTGTGGTGTTCGGGCAGTGTAGGGGGTCTTGCTGGGGCTGATGTTTCAGGGTTTAGGGCAGTGCAGTGGTGTTCGGGCAGTGTAGGGGGTCTTGCTGGGGCTGGTGTTTCAGGGTTTAGGGCAGTGCAGTGGTGTTCGGGCAGTGTAGGGGGTCGTGCTGGGGCTGGTGTTTCAGGGTTTAGGGCAGTGCAGTGGTGTTCGGGCAGTGTAGGGGGTCGTGCTGGGGCTGGTGTTTCAGGGTTTAGGGCAGTGCAGTGGTGTTCGGGCAGTGTAGGCGGTCGTGCTGGGGGTGGTGTTTCAGGGTTTAGGGCAGTGCAGTGGTGTTCGGGCAGTGTAGGGGGTCGTGCTGGGGGTGGTGTTTCAGGGTTTAGGGCAGTGCAGTGGTGTTCGGGCAGTGTAGGGGGTCGTGCTGGGGCTGGTGTTTCAGGGTTTTGGGCAGAGCAGTGGTGTTCGGGCAGTGTAGGGGGTCGTGCTGGGGGTGGTGTTTTAGGGTTTAGGGCACTGCAGTGTTGTTCGGGCAGTGTAGGGGGTCTTGCTGGGGGTGGTGTTTCAGGGTTTAGGCAGCAGTGGTGTTCGGGCAGTGTAGGGGGTCTTGCTGGGGGTGATGTTTCAGGGTTTAGGGCAGTGCAGTGGTGTTCGGGCAGTGTAGGGGGTCTTGCTGGGGCTGGTGTTTCAAGGTTTAGGGCAGTGCAGTAGTGTCGGTGCAGTGTAGGGGGTCATGCTGGGGGCGGTGTTTCAGGGTTTAGGGCAGTGCAGTAGTGTTCGGGCAGTGTAGGGGGTCGTGCAGGGGTGGTGTTTCAGGGTTTAGGGCAGTGCAATGGTGTTCGGGCAGTGTAGGGGGTCGTGCTGGGTGGTGGTGTTTCAGGGTTTAGGGCAGTGCAGTGGTGTTCGGGCAGTGTAGTGGGTCATGCTGGGGGTGGTGTTTCAGGGTTTAGGGCAGTGCAGTGGTGTTTGGGTCGTGCAGGGGGTCATGCTGGGGGAGTGTTTTAGGGTTTAGGGCAGAGCAATGGTGTTCAGGCAGTGTAGGGGGTTGTGTTGGAGGTGGTGTTTCAGGCTTTAGGGCAGTGCAGTGGTGTTCAGGCAGTGTAGGGGGTCATGCTGGGGGTGGTGTTTCAGGGTTTAGGGCAGTGCAGTGGTGTTCGGGCAGTGTAGGGGGTCGTGCAGGGGCTGGTGTTTCAGGGTTTAGGGCAGTGCAGTGGTGTTCGGGCAGTGTAGGGGGTCGTGCTGGGGGTGGTGTTTCAGGGTTTAGGGCAGTGCAGTGGTGTTTGGGCAGTGTAGGGGGTCGTGCTGGGGGTGGTGTTTCTGGGTTTAGGGCAGTGTAGTGGTGTTCGGGCAGTGTAGGGGGTCGTGCAGGGGGTGGTGAGTCAGGGTTTAGGGCAGTGCAGTGGTGTTCGGGCAGTGTAGGGGGTCATGCTGGGGGTAGAGTTTTAGGGTTTGGGGCAGTGCAGTGGTGTTCGGGCAGTGTAGGGGGTCGTGCAGGGGGGTGGTGTTTCAGGGTTTAGGGCAGTGCAGTGGTGTTCGGGCAGTGTAGGGGTCGTGCTGGGGGTGGTGTTTCAGGGTTTAGGGCAGTGCAGTGTTGTTCGGGCAGTGTAGGGTGTCGTGCTGGGGGTGGTGTTTCAGGGTTTTGGGCAGTGCAGTGGTGTTCGGGCAGTGTAGGTGGTCTTGCTGGGGCTGGTGTTTCCGGGTTTAGTGCAGTGGTGTTCGGGCAGTGTAGGGGGTCTTGCTGGGGGTGGTGTTTCAGGGTTTAGGGCAGTGCAATGGTGTTCGCGCAGTGTAGGGGGTCTTGCTGGGGCTGATGTTTCAGCGTTTAGGGCAGCGCAGTGGTGTTCGGGCAGTGTAGGGGGTCTTGCTGGGGGTGGTGTTTCAGGGTTTAGGGCAGTGCAGTGGTGTTCGGGCAGTGTAGGGGGTCTTGCTGGGGCTGGTGTTTCAGGGTTTCGGGCAGTGCAGTGGTGTTCGGGCAGTGTAGGGGTCTTGCTGGGGCTGGTGTTTCAGGGTTTAGGGTAGTGCAGTGGTGTTCGAGCAGTGTAGGGGGTCGTGCTGGGGCTGGTGTTTGAGGGTTTAGGGCAGTGCAGTGGTGTTCGGGCAGTGTAGGGGGTCGTGCTGGGGCTGGTGTTTCAGGGTTTAGGGCAGTGCAGTGGTTTTCAGGCAGTGTAGGCGGTCGTGCTGTGGGTGGTGTTTCAGGGTTTAGGGCAGTGCAGTGGTGTTCGGGCAGTGTAGGGGGTCGTGCTGGGGGTGGTGTTTCAGGGTTTAGGGCAGTGCAGTGGTGTTCGGGCAGTGTAGGGGGTCGTGCTGGGGCTGGTGTTTCAGGGTTTTGGGCAGAGCAGTGGTGTTCGGGCAGTGTAGGGGGTCGTGTTGGGGTGGTGTTTTAGGGTTTAGGGCACTGCAGTGTTGTTCGGGCAGTGTAGGGGGTCTTGCTGGGGGTGGTGTTTCAGGGTTTAGGGCAGTGGTGTTCGGGCAGTGTAGGGGGTCTTGCTGGGGGTGATGTTTCAGGGTTTAGGGCAGTGCAGTGGTGTTCGGGCAGTGTAGGGGGTCTTGCTGGGGCTGGTGTTTCAAGGTTTAGGGCAGTGCAGTAGTGTCCGTGCAGTGTAGGGGGTCATGCTGGGGGCGGTGTTTCAGGGTTTAGGGCAGTGCAGTAGTGTTCGGGCAGTGTAGGGGGTCGTGCAGGGGGTGGTGTTTCAGGGTTTAGGGCAGTGCAATGGTGTTCGGGCAGTGTAGGGGGTCGTGCTGGGGGTGGTGTTTCAGGGGTTAGGGCAGTGCAGTGGTGTTCGGGCAGTGTAGGGGGTCGTGCTGGGGGTGGTGTTTCAGGGTTTAGGGCAGTGCAGTGGTGTTCGGGCAGTGTAGGGGGTCTTGCTGGGGGTGGTGTTTCAGGGTTTCGGGCAGTGCAGTGGTGTTCGGGCAGTGTAGGGGGTCTTGCTGGGGCTGGTGTTTCAGGGTTTAGGGTAGTGCAGTGGTGTTCGGGCAGTGTAGGGGGTCGTGCTGGGGCTGGTGTTTGAGGGTTTAGGGCAGTGCAGTGGTGTTCGGGCAGTGTAGGGGGTCGTGCTGGGGCTGGTGTTTCAGGGTTTAGGGCAGTGCAGTGGTTTTCAGGCAGTGTAGGCGGTCGTGCTGGGGGTGGTGTTTCAGGGTTTAGGGCAGTGCAGTGGTGTTCGGGCAGTGTAGGGGGTCGTGCTGGGGGTGGTGTTTCAGGGTTTAGGGCAGTGCAGTGGTGTTCGGGCAGTGTAGGGGGTCGTGCTGGGGCTGGTGTTTCAGGGTTTTGGGCAGAGCAGTGGTGTTCGGGCAGTGTAGGGGGTCGTGTTGGGGGTGGTGTTTTAGGGTTTAGGGCACTGCAGTGTTGTTCGGGCAGTGTAGGGGGTCTTGCTGGGGGTGGTGTTTCAGGGTTTAGGGCAGTGGTGTTCGGGCAGTGTAGGGGGTCTTGCTGGGGGTGATGTTTCAGGGTTTAGGGCAGTGCAGTGGTGTTCGGGCAGTGTATGGGGTCTTGCTGGGGCTGGTGTTTCAAGGTTTAGGGCAGTGCAGTAGTGTCCGTGCAGTGTAGGGGGTCATGCTGGGGGCGGTGTTTCAGGGTTTAGGGCAGTGCAGTAGTGTTCGGGCAGTGTAGGGGGTCGTGCAGGGGGTGGTGTTTCAGGGTTTAGGGCAGTGCAATGGTGTTCGGGCAGTGTAGGGGGTCGTGCTGGGGGTGGTGTTTCAGGGTTTAGGGCAGTGCAGTGGTGTTCGGGCAGTGTAGTGGGTCATGCTGGGGGTGGTGTTTCAGGGTTTAGGGCAGTGCAGTGGTGTTCGGGCAGTGTAGGGGGTCGTGCTGGGGCTGGTGTTTCAGGGTTTAGGGCAGTGCAGTGGTGTTCGGGCAGTGTAGGGGGTCTTGCTGGGGGTGGTGTGTCAGGGTTTAGGGCAGTGCAGTGGTGTTCGGGCAGTGTAGGGGGTCTTGCTGGGGATGGTGTTTCAGGGTTTAGGCCAGTGCAGTGGTGTTCGGGCAGTGTAGGGGGTCGTGCAGGGGAATGGTGTTTCAGGGTTTAGGGCAGTGCAGTGGTGTTCGGGCAGTGTAGTGGGTCATGCAGGGGGTGGTGTTTCAGGGTTTAGGGCAGTGCAGTGGTGTTCGGGCAATGTAGGGGGTCGTGCTGGGGGTGGTGTTTCAGGGTTTAGGGCAGTGCAGTGGTGTTCGGGCAGTGTAGTGGGTCGTGCAGGGGGTGGTGTTTCAGGGTTTAGGGCAGTGCAGTGGTGTTCGGGCAATGTAGGGGGTCGTGCTGGGGCTGGTGTTTCAGGGTTTAGGGCAGTGCAGTGGTGTTCGGGCAGTGTACGGGGTCTTGCTGGGGGTGGTGTTTCAGGGTTTAGGGCAGTGGTGTTCGGGCAGTGTAGGGGGTCTTGCTGGGGGTGATGTTTCAGGGTTTAGGCCAGTGCAGTGGTGTTCGGGCAGTGTAGGGGGTCTTGCTGGGTGTAGTGTTTCAGGGTTTAGGGCAGTGCAGTGGTGTTCGTGCAGTGTAGGGGGTCGTGCTGGGGATGGTGTTTCAGGGTTTAGGCCAGTGCAGTAGTGTTCGGGCAGAGTAGGGGGTCGTGCAGGGGGATGGTGTTTCAAGGTTTAGGGCAGTGCAGTGGTGTTCGGGCAGTGTAGTGGGTCATGCAGGTGGTGGTGTTTCAGGGTTTAGGGCAGTGCAGTGGTGTTCGGGCAATGTAGGGGGTCGTGCTGGGGCTGGTGTTTCAGGGTTTAGGGCAGTGCAGTGGTGTTTGGGCAGTGTAGGGGGTCTTGCTGGGGGTGGTGTTTCAGGGTTTAGGGGCAGTGGTGTTCGGGCAGTGTAGGGGGTCTTGCTGGGGGTGATGTTTCAGGGTTTAGGGCAGTGCAGTGGTGTTCGGGCAGTGTAGGGTGTCGTGCTGGGGGTGGTGTTTCAGGGTTTAGGGCAGTGCAGTGGTGTTCGGGCAGTGTAGGGGGTCGTGCATGGGGTGGTGTTTCAGGGTTTAGGGCAGTGCAGTGGTGTTCGGGCAGTGTAGGGGGTTGTGCTGGGGCTGGTGTTTCAGGGTTTAGGGCAGTGCAATGGTGTTCGGGCAGTGTAGGGGGTCGTGCTGGGGCTAGTGTTTCACGGTTTAGGGCAGTGCAGTGGTGTTCGGGCAGTGTAGGGGGTCATGCTGGGGCTGGTGTTTCAGGGTTTAGGGCAGTGCAGTGGTGTTCGTGCAGTGTAGGTGGTCGTGCTGGGGCTGGTGTTTCAGGGTTTAGGGCAGTGCAGTGGTGTTCGGGCAGTGTAGGGGGTCATGCTGGGGCTGGTGTTTCAGGGTTTAGGGCAGTGCAGTTGTGCTCAGGCAGTGTAGGGGGTCGTGCTGGGGGTGGTGTTTCATGGGTTTAGGGCAGTGCAGTGGTGTTCGGGCAGTGTAGGGGGTCATGCTGGGGCTGGTGTTTCAGGGTTTAGGGCAGTGCAGTGGTGTTCGGGCAGTGTAGGGGGTCGTGCTGGGGCTTGGTGTTTCAGGGTTTTGGGCAGAGCAGTGGTGTTCGGGCAGTGTAGGGGGTCGTGCTGGGGGTGGTGTTTCAGAGTTTAGGGCAGTGCAGTGGTGTTCGGGCAGTGTAGGGGGTCGTGCTGGGGGTGGTGTTTCAGGGTTTAGGGCAGTGGTGTTCGGGCAGTGTAGGGGGTCTTGCTGGGGGTGATGTTTCAGGGTTTAGGGCAGTGCAGTGGTGTTTGGGCAGTGTAGGGGGTCTTGCTGGGGATGGTGTTTCAGGGTTTAGGGCAGTGCAGTGGTGTTTGGGCAGTGTAGGGGGTCGTGCTGGGGGTGGTGTTTCAGGGTTTAGGGCAGTGCAGTGGTGTTCGGGCAGTGTAGGGGGTCGTGCAGGGGGTGGTGTTTCAGGGTTTAGGGCAGTGCAGTGGTGTTCGGGCAGTGTAGGGGGTCGTGCTGGGGGTGGTGTTTCAGGGTTTAGGGCAGTGCAGTGGTGTTCGGGCAGTGTAGGGGGTCGTGCTGGGGCTGGTGTTTCAGGGTTTAGGGCAGTGCAGTGGTGTTCGGGCAGTGTAGGGGGTCGTTCTGGGGGTAGTGTTTTAGGGTTTAGGGTAGTGCAGTGGTGCTTGTGTAGTGTAGGGGGTCGTGCTGGGGGTAGTGTTGTAGGGTTTAGGGTAGTGCAGTGGTGTTCGGGCAGTGTAGGGGGTCTTGCTGGGGGCGGTGTTTCAGGGTTTAGGGCAGTGCAGTAGTGTTCGGGCAGTGTAGGGGGTCGTGCAGGGGTGGTGTTTCAGGGTTTAGGGCAGTGCAATGGTGTTCGGGCAGTGTAGGGGGTCGTGCTGGGGGTGGTGTTTCAGGGTTTAGGGCAGTGCAGTGGTGTTCGGGCAGTGTAGTGGGTCATGCAGGGGGTGGTGTTTCAGGGTTTAGGGCAGTGCAGTGGTGTTCGGGCAATGTAGGGGGTCGTGCTGGGGCTGGTGTTTCAGGGTTTAGGGCAGTGCAGTGGTGTTCGGGCAGTGTAGGGGGTCTTGCTGGGGGTGGTGTTTCAGGGTTTAGGGCAGTGGTGTTCGGGCAGTGTAGGGGGTCTTGCTGGGGGTGATGTTTCAGGGTTTAGGGCAGTGCAGTGGTGTTCGGGCAGTGTAGGGGGTCTTGCTGGGTGTGGTGTTTCAGGGTTTAGGGCAGTGCAGTGGTGTTCGTGCAGTGTAGGGGGTCGTGCTGGGGATGGTGTTTCAGGGTTTAGGCCAGTGCAGTAGTGTTCGGGCAGTGTAGGGGGTCGTGCTGGGGCTGGTGTTTCAGGGTTTTGGGCAGGGCAGTGGTGTTCGGGCAGTGTAGGGGGTCGTGCTGGGGGTGGTGTTTTAGGGTTTAGGGCACTGCAGTGTTGTTCGGGCAGTGTAGGGGGTCTTGCTGGGGGTGGTGTTTCAGGGTTTAGGGCAGTGGTGTTTCGGGCAGTGGAGGGGGTCTTGCTGGGGGTGATGTTTCAGGGTTTAGGGCAGTGCAGTGGTGTTCGGGCAGTGTAGGGGGTCTTGCTGGGGCTGGTGTTTCAAGGTTTAGGGCAGTGCAGTAGTGTCCGTGCAGTGTAGGGGGTCATGCTGGGGGCGGTGTTTCAGGGTTTAGGGCAGTGCAGTAGTGTTCGGGCAGTGTAGGGGGTCGTGCAGGGGGTGGTGTTTCAGGGTTTAGGGCAGTGCAATGGTGTTCGGGCAGTGTAGGGGGTTGTGCTGGGGGTGGTGTTTCAGGGGTTAGGGCAGTGCAGTGGTGTTCGGGCAGTGTAGTGGGTCATGCAGGGGGTGGTGTTTCAGGGTTTAGGGCAGTGCAGTGGTGTTCGGGCAATGTAGGGGGTCGTGCTGGGGCTGTTGTTTCAGGGTTTAGGGCAGTGCAGTGGTGTTCGGGCAGTGTAGGGGGTCTTGCTGGGGGTGGTGTTTCAGGGTTTAGGGCAGTGGTGTTCGGGCAGTGTAGGGGGTCTTGCTGGGGGTGATGTTTCAGGGTTTAGGCCAGTGCAGTGGTGTTCGGGCAGTGTAGGGGGTCTTGCTGGGGTGTAGTGTTTCAGGGTTTAGGGCAGTGCAGGGGTGTTCGTGCAGTGTAGGGGGTCGTGCTGGGGATGGTGTTTCAGGGTTTAGGCCAGTGCAGTAGTGTTCGGGCAGAGTAGGGGGTCGTGCAGGGGGAATGGTGTTTCAGGGTTTAGGGCAGTGCAGTGGTGTTCGGGCAGTGTAGTGGGTCATGCAGGTGGTGGTGTTTCAGGGTTTAGGGCAGTGCAGTGGTGTTCGGGCAATGTAGGGGGTCGTGCTGGGGCTGGTGTTTCAGGGTTTAGGGCAGTGCAGTGGTGTTCGGGCAGTGTAGGGGGTCTTGCTGGGGGTGGTGTTTCAGGGTTTAGGGCAGTGGTGTTCGGGCAGTGTAGGGGGTCTTGCTGGGGGTGACGTTTCAGGGTTTAGGGCAGTGCAGTGGTGTTCGGGCAGTGTAGGGTGTCGTGCTGGGGGTGGTGTTTCAGGGTTTAGGGCAGTGCAGTGGTGTTCGGGCAGTGTAGGGGGTCGTGCACGGGGTGGTGTTTCAGGGTTTAGGGCAGTGCAGTGGTGTTCGGGCAGTGTAGGGGGTTGTGCTGGGGCTGGTGTTTCAGGGTTTAGGGCAGTGCAATGGTGTTCTGGCAGTGTAGGGGGTCGTGCTGGGGCTGGTGTTTCAGCGGTTTAGGGCAGTGCAGTGGTGTTCGGGCAGTGTAGGGGGTCATGCTGGGGCTGGTGTTTCAGGGTTTAGTGCAGTGCAGTGGTGTTCGTGCAGTGTAGGTGGTCGTGCTGGGGCTGGTGTTTCAGGGTTTAGGGCAGTGCAGTGTTGTTCGGGCAGTGTAGGGGGTCATGCTGGGGCTGGTGTTTCAGGGTTTAGGGCAGTGCAGTGGTGCTCAGGCAGTGTAGGGGGTCGTGCTGGGGGTGGTGTTTATGGGTTTAGGGTAGTGCAGTGGTGTTCGGGCAGTGTAGGGGGTCATGCTGGGGCTGGTGTTTCAGGGTTTAGGGCAGTGCAGTGGTGTTTGGGCAGTGTAGGGGGTCGTGCTGGGGCTTGTGTTTCAGGGTTTTGGGCAGAGCAGTGGTGTTCGGGCAGTGTAGGGGGTCGTGCTGGGGGTGGTGTTTCAGAGTTTAGGGCAGTGCAGTGGTGTTCGGGCAGTGTAGGGGGTCGTGCTGGGGGTGGTGTTTAAGGGTTTAGGGCAGTGGTGTTCGGGCAGTGTAGGGGGTCTTGCTGGGGGTGATGTTTCAGGGTTTAGGGCAGTGGAGTGGTGTTTGGGCAGTGTAGGGGGTCTTGCTGGGGATAGTGTTTCAGGGTTTAGGGCAGTGCAGTGGTGTTTGGGCAGTGTAGGGGGCCGTGCTGGGGGTGGTGTTTCAGGGTTTAGGGCAGTGCAGTGGTGTTCGGGCAGTGTAGGGGGTCGTGAAGGGGGTGGTGTTTCAGGGTTTAGGGCATTGCAGTGGTGTTCGGCAGTGTAGGGGGTCGTGCTGGGGGTGGTGTTTCAGGGTTTAGGGCAGTGCAGTGGTGTTCGAACAGTGTAGGGGGTCGTGCAGGGGCTGGTGTTTCAAGGTTTAGGGCAGTGCAGTGGTGTTCGGGCAGTGTAGGGGGTCGTTCTGGGGGTAGTGTTTTAGGGTTTAGGGTAGTGCAGTGGTGCTTGTGTAGTGTAGGGGGTCGTGCTGGGGGTAGTGTTGTAGGGTTTAGGGTAGTGCAGTGGTGTTCGGGCAGTGTAGGGGGTCTTGCTGGGGGTGGTGTTTCAGGGTTTAGGGCAGTGGTGTTCGGGCAGTGTAGGGGGTCTTGCTGGCGGTGATGTTTCAGGGTTTAGGGCAGTGCAGTGGTGTTCGGGCAGTGTAGAGGGTCTTGCTGGGGGTAGTGTTTCAGGGTTTAGGGCAGTGCAGGGGTGTTCGTGCAGTGTAGGGGGTCGTGCTGGGGATGGTGTTTCAGGGTTTAGGGCAGTGCAGTAGTGTTCGGGCAGTGTAGGGGGTCGTGCAGGGGGAATGGTGTTTCAGGGTTTAGGGCAGTGCAGTGGTCTTCGGGCAGTGTAGGGTGTCGTGCTGGGGGTGGTGTTTCAGGGTTTAGGGCAGTGCAGTGGTGTTCGGGCAGTGTAGGGGGTCGTGCACGGGGTGGTGTTTCAGGGTTTAGGGCAGTGCAGTAGTGTTCGGGCAGTGTAGGGGGTTGTGCTGGGGCTGGTGTTTCAGGGTTTAGGGCAGTGCAATGGTGTTCTGGCAGTGTAGGGGGTCGTGCTGGGGCTAGTGTTTCATGGTTTAGGGCAGTGCAGTGGTGTTCGGGCAGTGTAGGGGGTCATGCTGGGGCTGGTGTTTCAGGGTTTAGGGCAGTGCAGTGGTGTTCGAGCAGTGTAGGTGGTCGTGCTGGGGCTGGTGTTTCAGGGTTTAGGGCAGTGCAGTGGTGTTCGGGCAGTGTAGGGGGTCATGCTGGGGCTGGTGTTTCAGGGTTTAGGGCAGTGCAGGTGTGCTCGGGCAGTGTTGGGGGTCGTGCTGGGGGTGGTGTTTCTGGGTTTAGGGTAGTGCAATGGTGTTCGGGCAGTGTAGGGGGTCGTGCTGGGGCTGGTGTTTCAGGGCTTAGGGCAGTGCAGTGGTGTTCGGGCAGTGTAGGGGGTCGTGCTGGGGCTGGTGTTTCAGGGTTTTGGGCAGAGCAGTGGTGTTTGTGCAGTGTAGGGGGTCGTGCTGGGGGTGGTGTTTCAGGGTTTAGGGCAGTGCAGTGGTGTTCGGGCAGTGTAGGGGGTCGTGCTTGGGGTGGTGTTTCAGGGTTTAGGGCAGTGGTGTTCGGGCAGTGTAGGGGGTCTTGCTGGGGGTGATGTTTCAGGGTTTAGGGCAGTGGAGTGGTGTTTGGGCAGTGTAGGGGGTCTTGCTGGGGATAGTGTTTCAGGGTTTAGGGCAGTGCAGTGGTGTTTGGGCAGTGTAGGGGGCCGTGCTGGGGGTGGTGTTTCAGGGTTTAGGGCAGTGCAGTGGTGTTCGGGCAGTGTAGGGGGTCGTGAAGGGGTGGTGTTTCAGGGTTTAGGGCAGTGCAGTGGTGTTCGGGCAGTGTAGCGGGTCGTGCTGGGGGTGGTGTTTCAGGGTTTAGGGCAGTGCAGTGGTGTTCGAACAGTGTAGGGGGTCGTGCAGGGGCTGGTGTTTCAAGGTTTAGGGCAGTGCAGTGGTGTTCGGGCAGTGTAGGGGGTCGTTCTGGGGGTAGTGTTTTAGGGTTTAGGGTAGTGCAGTCGTGCTTGTGTAGTGTAGGGGGTCGTGCTGGAAGTAGTGTTTTAGGGTTTAGGGTAGTGCAGTGGTGTTTGTGTAGTGTAGGGGGTCATGTTTTAGGGTAGTGCAGTGGTGTTTGGGTAGTGTAGGGGGTCGTGCTGGGGGTATTGTTTTAGGATTTAGGTTAGTGCAGTGGTGTTTGGGTAGTGTAGGGGATCGTGCTGGGGTAGTGTTTTAGGGTTTAGGGTAGTGCAGTGGTGTTTGTGTAGTGTAGGGGGTCATGCTGGGGGTAGTGTTTTAGGGTTTAGGATAGTGCAGTGGTGCTTGTGTAGTGTAGGGAGTCGTGCTGGGGTAGTGTTTTAGGGTTTAGAGTAGTGCAGTAGTGTTTTTGTAGTGTAGGGGGTCATGTTTTAAGATGCAACGCTCCAATACCTGACCAGTCTGCACTACATAAAACTGCAAAAAAACTAAAAATAAAAAGTGTTTTGCACACTTCTGTCATTGGGCTATATGTGGGCTACATCTGGGTAATATTTGTGCTACATTTGGGCTCTTTTTTCTCTGGTGGCCATCTTGGAAGACTTCTTTGTTATGAAGTTTCCTAATTTCCTCATTTACTGCAGTCTCCTCAGTAGGAAATGCTTTCAGTTTTTTACTTTGATTCCATCAAGAAGGCATTCAGATGTGTCTCACATTTGCCATAAATTCAGAATGTTAGCACTCTAGTTGCTCATTAGATCACTGTACTAAAGCTACTACTCACCAGGGAGTTAACTGGAAGTCTGCTGCTGGTATTGAAAGCGATTGTTTCAGTCTGCATGTCAGAATTTTCTAATGAAATAGAAGAGGATTTGAGATCTCACATAAAACATGCCCTCATTTTTCTTTCTGCAGCACTAACCATAATTTCTATTTAAAAAAGAACCCCCTCATTTTGTTCCTTTTTAAATTAAATGTTTTAAGTATTAACGGTTTATTCCAATCAAGATGGCTTCCGGTGTGCCATACTTTTGTCATAAGTAAGGCTGTTAGCGCTCTAGTTGTTCTTTAGAACACTCTGGGAAGCTGCAGTAGAACACAAAGGCATCAACTGGCAGGCTGCTCCTGTTGAAATATAACAGGAAGATATTTGAGATCTCACTTGAATCATGTCCTAATTTTTCTTTCTATAGCACTAACCATAATTTCTATGACAAAATGAACCCCATCATTTTGTTCCTTTTTAAATTAAATGTTTTAAGTGTTACCAGTTTATTCCAATCAAGATGGCTTCAGGTGTGCCATACTTTTGTCATAAGTAAGGCTGTTAGCACTCTAGTTGTTCTTTAGAACACTCTGGGAAGCTGCAGTAGAACACAAAGGAATCAACTGACAGTCTCTGCCCTTGTTGGATGTACATGTTTTACTGAGAATGTCAGACTTCATTCTCACATGACTGAGAAAGATAATGTGAATTTACAGAAAATATGCTCTCATTTTAGCTTCTGGAGCACCTTCCAAAACTGTATGGGACAAGCATGTGAAAATAGTTTTCTCTCAAACATGATTCATGATATCCCAGCAGAAGGTTTTTCACAGGGTAAAATCACCTTAGAACACACCACAATTCCTGAAATTAGTATGGTACCATCAACAAATGAATTCTAATGTAACTAAAGTCTGTTATCACCCTTAATAGTTCTCCTTTTGGTAACCCTCAAAATCTTTGATTCACCACAAGGCATTTCAATGGGGTACTATCATGTATATTGGTCTCAAGATGGCTGCCAGCAATTCCAGGATGAAGTGCTGACAGCCAATCAGATCTCACGATGACATGTGTGGTTAGGCTCCGCCCAGATATATATGTGTTTTTACTTTTGATTTTCTCAGCAACTACTGAACGGATTTACACCATTTAACAAAAGGGTTCTTTCTGAACCAAGAACTACCTCTTTGCCAAATTTGGTGTAATTCCGTTCAGCAGTTCGGGCTGTAGCCTTGCATAAAGTTTCCTATGTGAAATTGATTTTTTGACTCTTATTTTTTTAATTTCTCCGCAACTACTGAACGGATTTACACCATTTAACAAAAAGGGTTCTTTCTGAACCAAGAACTACCTCTTTGCCAAATTTGGTGTAATTCCGTTCAGCAGTTCGGGCTGTAGCCGTGTCTAAAGTTTCCTATGGGAAAATGAATGGGAAAAACACGTTTTGGGAACCCCCTTTTTTCTCGGCCCCCGCTTGATGAATCACCCCGAGACTTTCAGGGTAGGAGCGGACCGGAGCGGGCCATAAAGTTTGAAAATTTCGCGAAGATTCGTCAACCGGCAAGAGAGTTATTTTAAATAGAATGTCGCGGATTTCCTATGGAAAATAGGTCCTAACTATAACTATCTACTGGCGACCGCCAGTAGATAATATATATATATATATATATATATATATATATATATATATATATATATATATAACACACACAACTGGTTCGGCACCAGTCTCTATCTTCCAAAACAACTCCCACAAGAAGAGCAAAGGTGGGCACTCCCGGTAAGCAAATACTAAACAGCAACAACCTTCCGGGAAGGAGCACAGTGTCACCTGCCTATGGTAGATGAGAGCGCTCAGCGTCTCTAAATAGTCTGGGATGAGTCTCTCAGCTGGGGAAAACAGGATAACATAACATATAACGTGGTCAAACATACATTTTGGTGCATACAGACAAAGGTGGGCAACCGATGAACAGAATATAGTACTTTATTAGGGAAAAGAAATTTTTTTATATGTAGGGTCCAGTTTATTTTATTTTTTCACAGCACGATGTCTGTCCTGACACGTTTCAGCTGATCCCAGCCTTTCTCAAAGTCATGTTACCATTCCATTTATTCAAATTTAAAGGTACGGCGCATATAGACATAAAAGAAACAACATCCGTTGATACCATGTCCCCATCATTATGCATGCTGTCTATTAAACTGGCTAAATATATATTCATGTCCAAATCATTTTTATGTTTTTAAATTTATACTCTTTTTTATATTTTTTTTAAGAAAAATATTTTATATAAAACAAGCCAACTTAACATTATGAATTCCTATAATTCATACTTAGATCAGGGAGGCAGTATGGAAGCATACTCTTGGGCCAGTGCCCAAACCTAATAGGAAAAGACACACAATTGATGGATTTAGGCCCAGATCTCTGTACTGGGGTGAATGTATGACATTGTTCAGCATTCTGTCCATCAATTGTTCTTTTTGCATTTGTCACCCCGAGTGGGACGGGTATGCCCAGATGTGGGTCCCGTGCTCTCCATGTCACTGGAGTCAAGCTATCCTGGCTGATGAGGAGTGAAACCCCAAAACCGGTCCTAGGATGCTTGTTTCCAGTCCATGGAGGACCTGGCCTGGAAGTTCGGGCTGGACTGTTCCCATTAGGCACAGGGTCAAGACTGATTTGCATATGGCTAGGTTCAAACTGGTATGGCATGGTGAGCAAAAAAACGATGGATTTTGGCCCAGATCTCTGTACTGGGGTGAATGTATGACATTGTTCTGCATTCTGTCCATCAATTGTTCTTTTTGCATTTGTCACCCCGAGTGGGACGGGTATGCCCAGACGTGGGTCCCGTGCTCTCCATGCCACTGGAGTCAAGCTATCCTGGCTGATGAGGGGTGAAACCCCGAAACCGGTCCTAGGATGCTTGTTTCCAGTCCAGGGAGGACCAGGCCAGGCAGTTCGGGCTGGACTGTTCCCATTGGGCGCAGGGTCAAGACTGATTTGCATATGGCTGGGTTCAAACTGGAATGGCATGGTGAGCAAAAAAACGATGGATTTTGGCTCAGATCTCTGTACTGGGGTGAATCTATGACATTGTTCTGCATTCTGTCCATGAATTGTTCTTTTTGCAAACCAAATAGGAAGCATCATGCGTCATCTTTTGAGTCAGACCTATGATTAAAATATACTGGGCATTGCCAACTCCAAAATATTTTGATCATCTCGAATGTTCTACACACATAATACATTATGCAGCCAAGAATGAGAGAATATGAATAAATAGATAAATAAATAGCAACTGTGATACGATATTCAATGGATCAATCCCCATAAAATATGTATTTTATATATCCTATATAAATCAATTCATATAAAAAATACTAAATAACAATATATTAATCCAATCATTCTTATAAATATAATAAATAATCATGTATGTGCAAAACCTCTTTTTGTGCATAAAGTGTCTGAGTGCTAAATATCACATACAATGGATCTTAAATGTCCAAAATATCTAAAGTGCTGTAGTGCAGTGATAAAAGCATCTCTCGTTACAAAGCCTATCAGTATAAAAACCCATTGGGACTCTGTCACTTCCAAAGACAAGGCATATTGGTGAACACTGTACGGGAAACAGGGAGACGGGTTGGCAATCCCTCACCCCAAATGTACTTCTAACTCCTCATCCTTGTTCAACCCATTTGGAAATTTAGTGTTCAAATCCAAGATATATCTAGATTCCAGACAGCTTAAACTAATGGTTCTATTGCCTCCTCTGATGTTCGGGGGAACCCTATCAACAGCAAAGAACATCAGTAATCCAGGATCACTTTCATGTTTGTCATAAAAGGATTTCACCACGGAATATGTAAAATCCTGGTTCCTAATCGCTCGCTGATGTTCTAGCAAGCGTTTTTTTAAAGGGGAAATACTACTTTGCACGTACATCAGGGGACAAGGACAGCTAAGTACATAAATGCAGTGGTCAGTATTACAGTTGTAGAACCCCTTTATCTTTTTCATATGTCAATCACTTGATTTAAAGGTGAGGACATTTTTCACCATTCTACAGGCCTTACAATGATTACACTTATAGAACCCCTTCATGGTTGATAGCCATGTCTCTGGTTTATGACTTCCATCGAAAAAGCTATGTGTCAGATTATCACCCAATGTCCTCCCTTTCCTGTATGTCACTGGCGGTACCATAGGTAAATCTTTGCCAATTACATTATCGCTTTTGACTACCTGCCAGTGTCTTCTTAGGATATGATATATTTTTGGAGACATTTGATTGAAACAGGTGATAAACCTGGCCGCTGTCCCTTCCTTGGGGGCTCTGTCATTCGGATAAAGCAACTGATTTCTGGTGACACTCTCTGACTTGCGTTTTGCCTCAGCCAACGTCTTGGAATGATACCCACATTTACTGAATCTCTCATTCATTTTCCGTACCTGCCCTTGGAATTCCTGTTACTGGCTACAAATTCTTTTAAGCCTCAGTGTTTCCCCATAGGGGATGCTAGCTTTCAAGTTGGTTGGATGTTGACTTTTTAAGTGCAGAGTGCTATTACCAGCTGTTGTCTTGCGATGTACTGTTGTGTTGATTTTACCATCCTTTACTTGTAGCAAGATATCCAAAAAGGATATCTCGCTTACACTCATCTGTGCTGTGAAATGTAGGTTGTAGGGGTTCTCGTTAAGGAACTTCACATACTCTTCAGCCTCATGTCTGGACCCGCTCCACAACAGAAATAAATCATCGATATAACGGGTCCAGATCAGTGTATGTTGTACATATTTGGCATTTTCGTCTGCCCAGGCCACCTGCTTCTCCCACGAGCCCATGACCAAATTGGGAAAGCTGGGGGTGAAGCAGGTGCCCATAGCAGTCCCCATGGACTGCCTGTACGTCCTTCCATCATGCATGAAGATGTTGTCCTTCAAACAGACTCGAATCATCTCCAACAGCATTCGCGTGTATTCTAGAAAACATGCTGGTCTCTTTTTCAAATAGTACTCACATGTTAGCACCCCTAAATCATGGCCAATCGAAGTATATAGGGCAGAAACATCGAGAGTGATCATGATATAAGAATCACTCCACACGAGGTCATTGATTTTAGTGAGGAAATCTCCACTGTCTTTGCAATAAGATGGTAATGTTTTAACAAAAGGGAAAAGAAACGAGTTGATATATATGGCTGTATTCTCCAGGAAACTCTCATTAGAGGAGACGATGGGTCTCCCTGGGGTTTGTGCAGTCTTTTATGGACCTTCGATAATAAATAAAACAAAGGAATCTTGGGATGCTCTGATCATAAAAAATTAAATTCGTCCTGATCATAAATACAGGCATCATACCACGACTTAAGTTGTATTTGAAATCTCTTGACGCTGACACGATATTCCTCAAGTGTAATAACCTGATAACATCCCACATCTTGCAATTGCTTCATACCTTCTTCGTTGTATTTCTCGGCATCCATAATTACCACATTCCCTCCCTTGTCACAGTTTTTTATTACAATGGAGATATCCTCTTTCAAAGTTTTCAAAGCCTTCCTCAATTCAGGTGTTAAATTATCATTATGTCCCCCACTTTTTGTTCTCAATTCAACTAAGTAATGAATAACCATCTCGTGAAAGTTATCTATATTGTCGTGAGCTGTGATGGGAATTGTGCGGGACTTAGGTTTGAAACCACTCATACTAGAGGATCCAATATCGATCCCCAGGTTTAACATAAGATGTTCCATATCAACATTGGGATCCAAACCCTCGCTATCTCTATGTAGTGTTTCAAGAGCTCAAAATCCCTCAGCTTCCCCTATCACCAAATCACATGATGGTAAAATAGCAGAAACACCAGACTTATTTTTCAATTTGTGAATTTTGTTTAGTTTTAATTTTCTAATAAACTAAAACAAATCAATCCTGGCTTGGGTATAATCAAATCCTGATGAAGGGCAAAAGAAAAGACCAAATTTCAACAACGTTGTTTCATCATGTGTCAATTCTCTCTGCAAGAGATTAAGCACAGTTAATGTTTCCTCTATATTTTCTTTTTCTGGCGTAGATTCAGTTTGCTCTGTGCTCCTTCTCCATTTGCTTCTTCGGGTCCGGTGTCTTTGTTTTTGCCTCTTCCTCTTCCCTTCCCCCTTCCTTTTCCCCGTGGGGGTTTGTCCTTCTTCAGTTTTTCTGCTTCCCGTATTAAGCAATATTCGTTGGGAAAAACCCGAAGCTCCAGCTCTGATTCCAGAATTGTCCCCATCATCAGTGCTGATGTCAGAGCTGGATCCAGAGGAGATGAGATCTTGTTTACTCTGTACATCTTCTTGGAGCAATTCCTTTCTATAGGTGTCATATTTTTTGGTGAAAGTCAGGATACACCCTTCCATATAATCTTTTTTATCCCTTTGGAATTTCTGCTGTTTTTCTAATTTCACCTAATTTTCATGCCTTAGTAGTCGTTCATTCATCTTGTCTCTAAATTCTTTAACAAAATTAGAGTTTTCCTCATTATCTATTTCCTCACGCAAGCGTTTCAGTTCTTCTCTTATCTTGACTAGATCCAATTCCGCCTATTTTATCAAGATTTTCAATCATACCAGCGCTTGTCTTTGCTGTAAACATTGCACATTCTTCTAATAGCCCTGGGTGTGGGACTTCGTAAGTAGGCACCGTAAAGATCCTTAGCCCTCGTGACACTCGTTTTACTTCCAAATATTTAATCAGTTAGGTTAGCTCCCACCATTTGCTTATTTCCTTTTTGCTCAATTTCTCTAATTTAAACAATTTTTGCTTCAAAGTCAGCTTACCTGGGTCTCCTGATGACGCTCCTCCACCGGTACTGCTGACTGCTCCCTCAATGTCGCTGAAAACATGCTTGGCTTCCTCCAAGCGTTCCCGGTCCAAGTCATTGCCAGACAACGTCGCATACTGTGACGTCATCGTTGCTTGCCAAGCAGTCCCGAGAGTGTCCTCTCGATCGGAACTGCAAACACTGCCGTGCAATGATCAATATCCAAAAAATGGCTTCCCACTGCTTTTCTCCAACCAATTTACTTCAAATCCGCTTCTGGCATATTTCCAAGCTGCGGTTTGGGTGTGAAGCACAGCGGGAAGGTCGCGGCATCAGGGATCGCTTAAACCCGCAATGCAGCTGTTTACTCCAAAGTCTCCATTGCAAGCGATCTCATCCACCGACGTGTGGGTGCACCACAACTGGAACGGCACCAGTCTCTATCTTCCAAAACAACTCCCACAAGAAGAGCAAAGGTGGGCGCTCCCGGTAAGCAACAAAGTTTATTTTATTTTTTCACAGCGCGACGTCTGTCCTGACGCCTTTCGGCTAATCCCAGCCTTTCTCAAAGTCATGTTACCATTCCATTTTTTCAAATTTAAAGGTACAGTGCATATAGACATAAAAGAAACAATATCCGTTGTTACCATGTCCCCTTCATTATGCATGCTGTCTATTAAACTGGCTAAATATATATTCATGTCCAAATCATTTTTATATGTTTTTAAATCTATACTCTTTTTTATACTTTTTTATTAAGAAAAATATTTTATATGAAACAAGCCAACTTAACAGTAAGATTTCCTATAATTCATACTTAGAATTCTGCAGGCAGAGCAGAGCTGCAAACTCCCTGATATATATATATATACATATATATATTCACTGAAAAACCATAGGTTTCAGGGATGTTATAGTTAGAAATTAGCATTTAAAAAACCTTAGAAATTCACTGAAAAAACCACAGGTTTCAGGAACGTTATAGTTAGTTGGACATTTAACTCGTACAAAACCAGAGAATTCGGCCGTTATAGTAAGTTGAGCTAACTAAAACTCGCGCCCCCGCAATGCACTGCTGATGACATCACATATTACATTATTCATGACATTGTCAGTGACATCACTGATGACATCATTGATGACATCTCAAATGAAATCACTGATGACATCATCCAGTGACTGTGTGTTTCTGTAAAGTTTAAATATGTTTTATATATATATGCCAAGGTGTATTGAAGAATGAGTGGGTGTATAAGTGTCTGAATGGATGCTTTAGCAGGTGTGTGACTGTCTGTATAAGTGAGTGATTAAATGTGTCTTACTGAATGCATGGGTTAGTGACTAATCTGTGTGAATGTCTGTATCAGTCTGCCAGTTGGTGTGTAAGCGGCTGCATGGGTTGGTGAGTAGCTACATAGTGTCTATATGGGTTATTGATTGGTTGTCTGAGTATCTGTATGGGTGCCTGAGTGTCTGTGTGGGTGGGTAGGTGGGGGGTGTGTGACTCTGTGTATAGATGTGTGAGTGGGTGATTCACTGGGTGTATGGGTTCAAGAGTGCAACTGTGAAGGGCTGTATGGGTGGGTGAATGTGTGTATGGGTGTGTTGGTTAGTGAATGGATGTCTCAGTGGTACATGTGTGAGTAACTACATATGTAAAAAGCAGTATATGTGAGTGTTGGAGTATATAAATGACTATATGTGAGAGTGAGTGATTGTGAGAGTGGCTGTATGGATGAGTGTGTGCTTGTATCAGTGATTGTATAAGAGAGTAAGTATGTGTTATTATCTGTATGAATAAGTGAGGTGGTGTGTGTATAACTGTATAGGTGAGTAAATGGAAGTGTGATTAATTCTTTGCATGACTGACTAGGTGTGTGAGTAACTCTATAGATGAATGGCGGTGTGTGAGTGTCTGTATAGGTGTATGAGTGCATATGATAGTGCTGTATTGATGAGTGACTGCATGTATGAGTGACTGTATGGGCGAATGAGTGGATGTGTGTGTAGACCTAGGAATCATTGAGTGGGTATGTAGTAACTGGTATTGGTGTGTCTATGGTTTTGAAAATGGTAGTCTGTATTTTAGAGTGGGTGTATCAAAGGTTATATTAGGGTATGAGGAGGTGCATCAGATTATCACGTGGATGATGTCATCAGTGATGTTATCAGTGATGTCATTTGAGATGTCATCAGTGATGTCATCAGTGATGTCACTGACCATGTCATGAATGAAGTAATATGTGACGTCATGAGCAGTGCATTGCGCGGACGCGAGTTATAGTTAGCTCAACTAACTATAACGGCCGAATTTCTCTGGTTTTGTACAAGTGAAATGTCCAACTAACTATAACGTCCCTGAAATTTGTTGTTTCAGTGAATTTCTAAGGTTTTTTAAATGCTAATTTCTACCTATAACGTCCCTGAAACTTATGATTTTTTCAGTGAATTTCTATCGTTTTTTAAATGCTAATTTCTAACTATGCCTACAGAGGTAGGACATATGCAGAAAGAGGAAGAAAAGCGCAGAAAGAAGCAAGAGAAATGCAGAAAGAGGCAACAGAAGTCTAGAAAGACGAAGAAAGGTGCAGAAAGAAGCAATAGATATGCAGAAAGAACCAACAGAGGGGCAGAAAGAGGCCTTGTTGCAAAGTCATCCTGTGTCCCCAACTTTTTGCTGACTGGTACTGGTGGTAACTGACTCTGACTTACCAGGCCCGGAGCCAGTGCTATGCTGAAAGACACTTAGAATACAGTGAAAACACCTACATACACTAGGGTACACAATGGGTTGGGGTACCCCTGTGATTGGCATGACCTCCCCTGTAAGGCCCTAGTACATAATAGGGCAGGGGGATCAAAACTACCTCTAATCAGAGGTGCAGAAAGAGGCAAGAGAAGTGCAGAAAGAAGAAACAGAGGTGCCGAAAGAGGCAAGAGAGGTGCAGAAAGAAGCAAGTGAAGTGGAGAAAGACGCAACAGAGGTGCAGATAGACGCAAGAGAGGTGCAAAAATAAGCAAGAGAAGTGCAGAAAGAGGCAAGAGAATTGCTGAAAGAAGCAACAGAGGTATAGAAAGAAGCAAGAGAAGTGCAGAAAGAGGCAAGTGAGGTGCAGAAAGAAGCAAGAGCAGTGCAGAAAGAACCAACAGAGGTGTAAAAAGAGGCAAGAGGGGTGCAGAAAGAGGCAAGAGAAGTGCAGCAAGAGGCACTTGAGGTACAGAAAGAGGCAAGAGAGGTACAGAAAGAGGCTCAAGAAGTACAGAAAGAGGCAAGAGAAGTGCAGAAAGAGGCAAGAGAGGTGCAGAAGGAAGAGAGTGAGGAGCAGAAAAAGGCAAGAGAGGTGTAGAAAGAGGCAAGAGAGGTGCCGAAAGAGGCAAGAGATCTGCAGAAAAAAGCAACAGAGGTGCTGAAAGAGGCAAATGAGGTGCAGAAAGGGACAAGAGAAGTGCAGAAAGAGGCAAGTGAAGTGCAGAAAGAAGACAGTGAGGTGCAGAAAGAGGAAGAAAGGTACAGAAAGAAGCAAGAGAAATGCAGAAAGAGGCAAGTGAGGCACAGAAAGAAGAGAGGTTTGTGCACCATTAGTACCCGTTTAACACCCACATTTTGCAATAAGTAACACGTGACCATTCCAGCTTTGTAAAGGGCCTTCCACCAAGCTGTAACACATGACGCTGCATTGTTGGGAACATTTGAGCCATTTGAGCTAGAAACAAGGCTTTTTTTGTTCAAATCTGCAGATTAGGCAGCAGATGATGGAATATTTGGTAAATGCGGAAAAAGTTTAATTATGTGAAAATTGGTGCAGCCGAACAGTCACATAATTCCAGTGGCCCTGCTCATACCTCCGACTAGGTCCAGAAGTGCTCCTCAGTGGTTCCTTCTTTTTTTGTGTCTCATTGAGTTTATAGTTTAGCTTCTATGGAAACGAGGAAGACTAAACCTGAGGTTACCACTCCACACCACATACTACAATACCACATAATTACTCTCCAAAACACATAATCCCACTCCACATAATTCCTATACACTAAATACCACATACTTTCTATTCACATAATTTCACTACACAACATACCACATAATTCCACTACACACAACGTACATCCACCCACACTACCCCAAAAAACATTAGTAAAAAACTTCTACATTTACAACGCCAATAGCTCTAACTCTCGCAAATGCGAAACCTATTACATTGTAAATGCTTCTTTAACTAGTAGTCGCGTTTGCAGAGTGGAGGAGAAAGGGGGCTGGGCCTCCGACCAGTGCTCAGGAATTCCACTGCGTAGGACTTACAGGAGGTACCAGGAGGGCTTCTTAGCCCCCAAAGTCCCTCAGGAGTAAAGTGGACTTCATCCCCATCCCGTAGTCTGCCAGGAGACGCGTTTGCAGAGTGGAGGAGAAAGGGGGCATGGCCTCCGAAGACGTCTTAGCAATCCCACTGTGTGGGACTTACTGGAGGTAACAAGAGGGGTAGTTGGCCCCCAAGGACATCCTTGGGGCAAACTACCCCTCCTATTACCTCCAGTAAGTCCCACACAGCAGGATTGCTAAGTTCTCATAGCAGGCCACGCCCCCTTTGCCAAACACACTGAAAACGCACTCCCTGGCATGCTCGTGGATGGGGATTGAAGTCCCCTACGCTGCTGCGGGTCCTTTGGGGCCAACTAGCCTACCTCTTACCTCCAGTAAGCCCCACACAGTGGGATTGCTGAGAGGTGGACACTGGCCATGCCCCCTTTCTCCACCACTCTGCAAACATGCCTCCTGGCGCGCTCTTGGTTGGGGGATGAAGTCCCCTTTCCTCCTGAGTGTCCCTGGGGGCCAACTAGCCCTCCTGTTACCTCCAGTAAGCCCCATACAGCTGGTTTGCTGAGAGTGCTCAAAGGCCACGCCCCCTTTTTACACCACTCTGCAAACACGGCTCCTAGCTCACTGCTGCTCTGGGGATGAAGTCCACTTGTGTCCTGAGGTCCCCAGGACACAAGAGGACCTCATCGCCCCACCAGCAGTGCGCCAAGAGGCGCGTTTGCAGAGTGGTGTAAAAAGGGGAGTGGTATCGGACCACCTCTCTGCAATCCCATTGTGTGGGGCTTACTGGTGGTACCTGGTGGGCTAGTTGGCCCCCTGGGACCCTCAGGAATGAAGGGGACTTAATCCCCCAACTTAGAACGCGCCAGGGGGCGCGTTTGCAAAGTGGTGCAGGGAGGGGGCGGGGCCTCTGGCGATATGACGGTTTTTCTTTTTTAAAAAGATTTTTAGAAGGGGCCCCCCTTCTTTTAGTATTTTTTGGACCCTGGGGATCCCATCCCCCAGGGCCTGAGAATTTTTTTTTAAATAAAAAAACGGGAAGGGGGCTGCGTGGCCTCCCTTCCCTGGGCCACTATTGGCCCCAGGGACCCCATCCCTTGGGGCCTGGCCAGCATTTAAAAAAAAAAATTGGATGGAGGCCGCATGGCGTCAAACGGCGCCAAAGATATTGCCAAAAGAAAAAACGCTTTTTGAATAGAAACAAGGTGCTAACTATAACTACCTACTGGTCGACCGCCAGTAGGTAATATATATATATATATATATATATATATATATATATATATATATATATATATATATATATTTCCAAAGCATCCGTTGCGATGAGCCGATCACCCTCCTGACGACACCGGTGCCAGCAGCGGTCACAACAACCGCTATAATTATCCAGATAAAGCAATTTCGGGAAATCCCAAAGAACTTAAGCGGCACACCACAGGACGGCACAATAAATTGATTTATAGTGTCACAAACAGAACAACTCGTTTCGGCGAAGCCTTCATCAAGTTAGTGACCTGTGCTCCACCAACCTTAGAAATACAGATCAGCGTTCATAGAAAGTGAGGAAATCTTGCAAAATACATTCGCAATGATAAAGTTTTCAAAATTTCAACAATACAAAAAATGGATTCCAAAATTAACAAGCTTTTAAATTCATACCATATTATGTTCGTAATGACGAATTAATAATATTCCAATGCATGTTATAAAACACAATATTTCATGAATGACACAGTGCAAATAAATATATAAAGACCCCCATTAGCAATCACAACTCTCTGCTTAAGTTGATCTGTAAAGTGAACATATTATTTCAATTACAGTGAATAACTGACTGTCACGGGTAATGTACCCCAATCTCCAATGGCTGATAAAATACCGATTGCAAAATGAGACCTAAACAAGTCAAAATATATACAATCATTACCCAAAATTTGCGAAATATCATAACCAAGGAAATATTATACAGTTGTAGCAGCAGAGCATCATCCAGGGGTCTCCAAAACCACATTATAAATTCATTGCACTAAAAAAGCTTCCCAACCAATAACATATTGATACCAATACTAAACACATGATTCTTAAATAAAAAATATAGAATCGCAATTATTTCCAATTTCATCATGAATTTACCTCTGGGATGTATTTTCAAAGAAAGGGGAGAAGGGGGCACAGGTACACAACTGATTGTGATATCATAAATCTATTAACTAATATATAAAGGAGTAAAGAGTGAGGAAAACACCATTAAAGAAAAAAAGGGGATAGGGAAAAGAACATATTAACTGTCAGAGCTTATTCTCATAAAAGGATTGAGGAAAGGATGGACAACCTGGCAATGCAGGGAAGTATCACAATTCACACATTTATCTGTATATATAGTTTTACCATCTCATATCCATGATATATCCCCTATGAGCAAATTAGACAGCCTTATTAAAAAGTGAATAATATAAAAACAGCCATAACTAAACGTCAATCATTCAAAAAACATCATCATAATCATCACTTTATTTATATCCAATATGGGTGGCAAGCTCCTCTCCATAATTCATTCCATTTGGGATTTTGGGATTCAACTCGATTATATACTTGGATTCTGTTACTCGAAGGAGTTTCTCTCGATCTCCCCCTCGGATGTGGCAAAATTCTGTCAATGCCAAAGAATTTAATTAAATTGGCATTGCTTTGGTGTTTTTCTTTATAGTGCCTTGCAACGGGGTAATTGAAGTCTTCATTCGTTATAGCCCGCATATGCTGTAAAATGCGAGTTTTTATTTGCAGTTTAGTGCTGCCCACGTAGTTTAAACCACATGGGCATTCTAAAACATAGATGGTAAAGTCACTCGTACATGTTATAAATTTCTTAATCTTTTTCTGTCTCTTACTATCTAATCCTACAAAGTAGCTATCGCGATTACTGCTATGCTTACATGCTTTACAGGAATTACACTTCCTAAAACCCTTTGTGGTAGCCAACCATGTGGTACTAGTAGATGAATTACTATAGCTACATACTAGATGATCTTTTAGGGACTTCGATTTTCTGTATGTTATAGAGGGTGTTTTTCCTATATGGGCCCCAATGATCGGGTCAGATTCCAACAATCCCCAATGCCGTCTCATAATACGTTTAATATTATTAGACTTGATATTATAAGTGGTGATCATCCTGGGCACCTCATTGTTAACCTTCTCTTTTCTTTTTATAGAAAACAACGCATCATTGCGTGTAATATCACTTGCTTTTTTACTAGCAACTGTGATAACTTTGTCTTTATAGCCTCGTTGCCTAAATCTTTTAGTCATAGTTTGTTGTTCATTAATGAAACCCCTTCGGTACTACAGTTTCTTCGAGCCCGAAGAAACTCACCAAAGGGGATACTGTTACGGAGGGGAACAGGATGATTGCTATTTGCGTGGAGCAAGGTGTTTCCAGCTGTATCCTTACGGAAAAGGCTAGTTACCATATGGCCATCCTCTATACATACAGCCACATCTAAGAACTCACAGTATGTGGAGCTGATAGTATGTGTAAAAGTCAAATTCAAATCATTTCTCCCCAACATCTCAATGAATTCCTGAGCAAGTTCCACCGGCCCATCCCATATCAGGAACAGGTCATCAATATACCTGATCCAGATAGGGATGTGCTCGGTGAATCTCTCATTCGCCTCTACCCACACAGTACGCTCCTCCCACCAACCCAGAAAAAGATTGGCTAGGCTGGGGGCAAAGCATGTGCCCATCGCTGTGCCAGCTGTTTGGCGATACAGTGTTTTCTCAAAAATAAAAATATTTTCACTAAGACAGAAAAGCATCATAATTTCTAGCATTTGAGTATGTCCCCAAAGTGAAATATGTCGTTCTTTTAGAAAATACATACATGCCTCGACACCCTGTTTCTGATCAATACAGGTATACAATGAACAGACATCTAGTGCTATCATGTGATAATTCTTCTCCCATGTGATATCATGTATGCGACGTAAAAAATCTGTACTGTCCCTGCAGTATGATCTCAGTCTTTTGATAAAAGGTGACAAAAACAAATCAAGAAAAATGGATGTGTTCTCCAGAAGCCCCCCGTTGGAGGATACAATGGGTCTCCCCGGTGGTCTAGTGGGATGTTTATGGATTTTTGGCAGTAAATAAACATACAGAAAATCGAAGTCCCTAAAAGATCATCTAGTATGTCGCTATAGTAATTCTCCTACTAGTACCACATGGTTGGCTACCACAAAGGGTTTTAGGAAGTGTAATTCCTGTAAAGCATGTAAGCATAGCAGTAATCGCGATAGCTACTTTGTAGGATTAGATAGTAAGAGACAGAAAAAGATTAAGAAATTTATAACATGTACGAGTGACTTTACCATCTATGTTTTAGAATGCCCATGTGGTTTAAACTACGTGGGCAGCACTAAACTGCAATTAAAAACTCGCATTTTACAGCATATGCTGGCTATAACGAATGAAGACTTCAATTACCCCGTTGCAAGGCACTATAAAGAAAAACACCAAAGCAATGCCAATTTAATTAAATTCTTTGGCATTGACAGAATTTTGCCACATCCGAGGGGGGGAGATCGAGAGAAACTCCTTCGAGTAACAGAATCCAAGTATATAATCGAGTTGAATACCAAAATCCCAAATGGAATGAATTATGGAGAGGAGCTTGCCACCCATATTGGATATAAATAAAGTGATGATTATGATGATGTTTTTTGAATGATTGACGTTTAGTTATGGCTGTTTTTATATTATTCACTTTTTAATAAGGCTGTCTAATTTGCTCATAGGGGATATATCATGGATATGAGATGGTAAAACTATATATACAGATAAATGTGTGAATTGTGATACTTCCCTGCATTGCCAGGTTGTCCATCCTTTCCTCAATCCTTTTATGAGAATAAGCTCTGACAGTTAATATGTTCTTTTCCCTATCCCCCTTTTTTTCTTTAATGGTGTTTTCCTCACTCTTTACTCCTTTATATATTAGTTAATAGATTTATGCTATCACAATCAGTTGTGTACCTGTGCCCCCTTCTCCCCTTTCTTTGAAAATACATCCCAGAGGTAAATTCATGATGAAATTGGAAATAATTGCGATTCTATATTTTTTATTTAAGAATCATGTGTTTAGTATTGGTATCAATATGTTATTGGTTGGGAAGCTTTTTTAGTGCAATGAATTTATAATGTGGTTTTGGAGACCCCTGGATGATGCTCTGCTGCTATAACTGTATAATATTTCCTTGGTTATGATATTTCGCAAATTTTGGGTAATGATTGTATATATTTTGACTTGTTTAGGTCTCATTTTGCAATCGGTATTTTATCAGCCATTGGAGATTGGGGTACATTACCCGTGACAGTCAGTTATTCACTGTAATTGAAATAATATGTTCACTTTACAGATCAACTTAAGCAGAGAGTTGTGATTGCTAATGGGGGTCTTTATATATTTATTTGCACTGTGTCATTCATGAAATATTGTGTTTTATAACATGCATTGGAATATTATTAATTCGTCATTACGAACATAATATGGTATGAATTTAAAAGCTTGTTAATTTTGGAATCCATTTTTTGTATTGTTGAAATTTTGAAAACTTTATCATTGCGAATGTATTTTGCAAGATTTCCTCACTTTCTATGAACGCTGACCTGTATTTCTAAGGCTGGTGGAGCACAGGTCACTAACTTGATGAAGGCTTCGCCGAAACGCGTTGTTCTGTTTGTGACACAATAAATCAAATTATTGTGCCGTCCTGTGGTGTGCCGCTTAAGTTCTTTGGGATTTCCCGAAATTGCTTTATCTGGATAATATATATATATATATATATATATATATATATATATATATTGTAATCGCCTCGTGCTACTCGAGCACAAGAAAAAGTCGCACTCAGGATTTACGATTCGTGGAAAATTGTATTTATTGACTTTGACGCGTTTCGACAACACAGTCTTTGTCAAAAAGTCATACATATATATATATATATAATATGGTTCAAAAACAAAGTTCACCATGCGCCGCACCACTCGTCTCGGGTGCCCTCCCACACGATGGTGATATCAGGGGTGGGCTGCATACTCTGCTCCCTGATATATATAAATGCATACATATATATATATATATATATATATATATATATATATATATATATATGTATATATATATATATATATATATAAAAACAAGGAGTTCATGGTACTCCCAAGGTCCGGTGCACTCACGGGGTGTGTGTTGGCTTTAAAACATCCGCAGACGCGTTTCTGGCTCTTGCCGTCATCAGTGCGGAAAAGCCATCAATAAAACAAACACAGTCATTTAAAACGGTCCTGCCATATGGTTGGTGGATCCTTGGCCAATGATGGGCCAGCAATGGGGCGTCACCGTCTTCATTATTTATTGCCTAATGCAATTTCTATGGCACTCCCATCGCTAAAAAAATCAATTGGCAGCCGTGATAACTATGCCTGTACATCCCCTCGCCTGCCGCTGGATTAAAAACGAAAACAGCGGCAGGCGAGGGGATGTACAGGCACAGTTATCACGGCTGCCATTTGATTGACCGCCACCTCCCCAGGGCACTAATAATGTAAATGCGGGGGTCCGTTACGGACCCCCGAGCCCCGGGGACCACCACCTCCCCGGGGCTTTAAAGACATGGAGCCTGTGGTGGCCCTGGGGACCGCCACCCCCCAAGGCCGGCTCCTGCAGTGTCCCGGGGTGCCTACCCCCGGGACACTGCTGTTTGCAATGGCAGGACGGGAGCCTCGCTTCAATGAAGCAAAGCAGAATTGCTTTTCCATAAGGGGAGCTGCATGTCAGCAGCTCCCCTTATGGAAAAGCAATGACGGCTCCCGCAGGACGCAGGGAGCCGGCGAGACCGTGGGGGCATTGGGGACCCCCCATGGTCCCCAACGGAGAGGGCCAGCCCCGGAGGATGGGGTCCCCGGGGCTAGAAGTGGCCCAGGAGGGGGGCCACGCGGCCTCCCTCCCCAAAACATTTTTTTTTTTAAAAAGGCAAAGGCCGGCCCCGGGGGATGGGGTCCCCGGGGCCGGAATAGGCCACGGGAGGGAAGCCCACGCGGACCCCTTCCCGTTTTCAATAAAAAAAAAAAAAGGGTCAGGCCCTGGGGGATGGGGTCCCCAGGGCCCAAAAAAGGTAAAAAAAGGGGGGCCACACAGCCCCCGTTCTTAATTTTTTATTTTTAAAAAAAGACCGGCATCGTGCCGGACGCCCCGCCCCCTCGCTGCAGCAGTGTGCAAACGCGCCCCCTGGCGCGTTGTAAGAAGGGGAAGTAATTCCCCTTGAATACTGGGGGTCCCTGGGGGCCAACTAGCCCACCAGGAATCTCCAGAATGCACCAGGGGCTGCGTTGCAGAGAGGTGTACAGAGGCCACGCCCCTTTTACACCTCTGTGCAACGCAGCTCTGTGGCGCTTTTTGGAGCTACATGGTGGGCTAGTGGACTCCAGGCACCCTCAGGATTCAAGGGGACTTAATCCCCCAACTTAAAACGCGCCACGGGGCGCGTTTGCACAGTGGTGAAGGGAGGGGGCGGGGCTTCAGGTGACATGTGTGCAAACAGGCCCCGTGGCGTGTTTTAAGATGGGGAATTAAATCCCCTTCAATCCTGAGGGTCCCTGGGGGCCAACTAGCCCACCAGGTACCTCCAGTAAGCGCCACGGAGCTGCGTTGCAGAGTGTTGTAAAAAGGGGCATGGCCTCTGAACACCTCTCTGCAACACAGCTCTCTGGCGCATACTGGAGGTATCTGGTGGGCTAGTTGGCCCCTTAGGACACTCGGGATTGAGGAGGAATTAATTCTCCAACTTAAAACGCGCCACAGGGCGTGTTTGCAGACATGTCACCTCAGGCCCCACCCCCTTCCTTCACCATTGTGCAAATATTCCTCTAAAATCAGCCGAACTACGAATTCCGATTTACTCACCTGTTATCAGGAGAGACCTCAGTGCTGCATATTTGAGCCCAGTACTGATCCTGAAAAGTAATTATAACCGTACTTATAAGTAACTTGAATTTCCTTCCATAGGCTAACATTGAATGGTTTCACTTGGAAATTCTTCTAAGTGTGGAGTTTTGGAACTTTATAATATTCCTCTAAAATCAGCCGAACTACGAATTCCGATTTACTCACCTGTTATCAGGAGAGACCTCAGTGCTGCATCTTTGAGCCCAGTACTGATCCTGAAAAGTAATTTTAACCGTACTTACCAGTAACTTGAATTTCCTTCCATAGGATATCATTGCCTGCTTTTTGCTGTAAAAGTTTCAGTGTCGATTTTTGAAACATACAAATATTCCTCTAAAATCAGCAGAACTACGAATTCCGATTTACTCACCTGTTATCAGGAGAGACCTCAGTGCAGCATCTTTGAGCCCAGTACAGATCCTGAAAAGTAATTCTAACCGTACTTACCAGTAACTTGAATTTCCTTCCATAGGCTAACATTGACTGGTTTCACTTGGAAATTCTTCTAAGTGTGGAGTCTTGGAACTTTATAATATTCCTCTAAAATCAGCCGAACTACGAATTCCGATTTACTCACCTGTTATCAGGAGAGAACCCAGTGCTGCATCTTTTAGCCCAGCACTGACCCTGAAAAGTAATTCTACCCGTACTTACCAGTAACTTGTATTTCCTTCCATAGGAATCCATTGTCTGGTTTTCAGCAGAAAAGTTTCAAAGTGTCGATTTTCACAAACTACAAATATTCCTTAAAAATCGCCTGTATGACTTAAACGCATTCTTTCAACTGTTTACAGGAGATGCACCAGTGCTGGAACCAGGATCCACCACTGAGTAAGAAAAAGTAACGATAACACTACTTACCTGCTAAGTGAATTTCCTCCCATAGGATAACATTGGTGATTCTATGTGAAAAAGTTTCTGTCAACTTTTAAAATACAATAATATTCCTTAAAAATCACTACTGTAACCAAAACGCTTTTACTCAACTGTTTACAGGAGATGTCCCAGGACTGAATCTAGGATCCAGTCCTGTGGTTAGAAAAGTAATCCATAAAGTAACTAATTGCATTTAACTAGAAATTCACATTGAGCTCAATGTTGCATTGTGTTTGAAATTGTGTTGCCCATTGCAACAACTGTAACTACTGTACTTAAAAGTCTATTGCCTATTTGCAAAGTATTTAAACTAAAGTAATTCATTCTGAGACAGTATATTTTGTAATGTAATGTATAATGTAATTACAATGTAATTTAAAAAATAAAATATCTAAAAATAAATAGTTTAAAAAAATGTAGTAAATCAGTATCAAAAAAATAAATATAACAATTAATACATTTAAAAATTGTCATTTACAAAACCTTTGAAATTCACTGAAAAAAACCATAGGTTTCAGACATGTTATAGTTAGGAATTAGCATTTAAAAAACCTTTGAAATTCACTGAAAAAACCATAGGTTTCAGGCACGTTATAGTTAGAAATTAGCATTTAAAAAACCTTACAAATTCACTGAAAAAACCATGGGTTTTAGGGACAGTTATAGTTAATTGGACATTGCACTCGTACAAAACCCGTGAAATTCCCCGTTATAGTTAGTTCAGCTAACTATAACTCGCGCCCGCAATGCACTGCTGATGACGTCACATATTACATCACTCATGACATGGTCAGTGACATCACTGATGACATCTCAAATGACATCACTGATGACATCACTGATGACATCATCCACGTGATAATCTGATGCACCTCCTCACACCCTAATATAACCTTTGATACACCCACTCTAAATTACAGACTGCCATTCGCAAAACTATAGACACACACACATCCACTCACTCATCCGTACAGTCACTCATACTTACGGTCACTCAGTACAGGACTATCATATGCACTCATACTCCTATATAGACATCAAACACCGCCACTCATCCATAGAGGTACTCACACACCTAGTCAGTCATGCAAATAATTAAACACACTGCCATTTACTCACCTGTACACTTATACACACACCAGCTCACTTACTCATACAAATACTAGCACATTCTTACGCTCTTATACAATCACTGATACAAGCACACACTCATCCATACAGTCACTCTCACAATCACACACTCTCGCTTATAGCTATTTATATACTCCAACACACATATATACTGCCTTTCACATATGTAGTTACTCACACATGTACCACTGGGACATACATTCACTCACTAACACACTCTTACACACACTTACCCACCCATACAGTCTATCACAGATGCACTCTTGAAACTATCCACCCAGTGAATCACCCACTCACACATCTATGCACAGAGTCGCACACACCCCACTCACACAAACACTCAGGCACCCATACAGATACTCAGACAACCAATCAATAACTCATATAGACACTCATGTAGCTATTCACAAACCCATGCAGCCACTTACACAGCAACAGACAGACGGATACAGACATTCACCCAGTTTAGTCACTAACCCATGCATTCAGTAAGATACGTTTAATCACTCACTTATAGAGTTAGTCACACACCTACTAAATCATCCATACAGACACTTATACACCCATTCATTCTTCAATACGCCTTTCCCTATATATATTAAAAATATTTAAACTTTACAGAAACACACAGTCACTGGATGATGTCATCAGTGATGTCATTTGAGATGTCATCAGTGATGTCATCAGTGATGTCACTGACCATGTCATGAGTGATGTAATATGTGATGACATCAGCAGTGCATTGCGGGGGCCCGAGTTATAGTTAGCTGAACTAACCATAACGGGGGAATTTCACGGGTTTTGTACGAGTGCAATGTCCAACTAACTATAACTGTCCCTAAAACCCATGGTTTTTTCAGTGAATTTGTAAGGTTTTTTAAATGCTAATTTCTAACTATAACGTGCCTGAAACCTATGGTTTTTTCAGTGAATATATATATATATATATATATATATATATATATATATACATATCCCAAAGCACGTTTACTGCCCAAAGGTTGCCGATCTCCACACGGCGGGTGTCGCAGCCCATGGGGGCGATCCCATTTAACTAATAGCACCAGCGGCTCAAAGAACAACGCTGCGCACTCAGGCTCCTTTGTATTTTTTTTCAAAGATTTATTTTTCCATGACCCTCAGAAAAAAGAAAACGGACAAACGCGTTTCAGCTGCCTGGCCTTCGTCTGTGTCAGTGACATCCGCAACATCAGGCCTTATAACAATATTCAATTTCATTGGATCGCACTGGCTATTATAACAATGAACATAATGAAAGGACCAAAATTCGACAATACATGCAAAATAAATATCGGCCATCTTGGAGTGTCTAAGAAGTGGATTATTCTTAATTACAGGTGAACCAAATTAAAACATCAATGTGTGTCGGTATATTTATACTGAATCCGGTGTAAAATAACCATGACATATTTCATTATTGTCTTTTCTTTTCCAGAATTAACCGGTTGTGGAAACTGTATGGATTTATTCCTATATATGTTTTCCAACAAAGAAAAATATCACCCAAATTGGCCCGATACTACACATGGTTAATATTATTTATATTTTGTCTTTTGTCATACCATTCTTTCGTTCAACCTTCTAATTAATCCATACAAAAATCACGCCCTGTATGGGCATTTTCATCATCTAGACATGACCCATAATGAGTTCAAAGCATGTACATTTAAAAAAAATAGAAAAATAGAAAAAGGAAAGAAGACTGACATTTATCCTACATAGGACCATAATTCTTCCTCTGTGTTGAGGCCCAAAGGTGTACGGGTTCTTAGTTCAACTATATACCTCGATTCTAGCTGTCTCAAGAGCTTCACTCTGTCACCCCCTCTCTCTGTTAGGAGAATCTGATCTAAACAGAAGTAGCGTAATTTAATACTTCTCGCGTTGTGGAATTCAGAGAAATGCCTAGCTACGGGGTACGAGGTATCTTTGTTGGTAATTGCCCGTGTGTGCTCCAGCACATGCTTTTTGGCCGGATGGATGGTACTGCCAATGTACTGGAGACCACACGGACAAACCAAACAATACACAACAAAACTAGAATTACAATTCAATAGTTTGCTGATACATCGCTTGGCTTTCTTTCCCGGGACTGAATAGTCCTTCACCTTGATGCTGTTCTTACAAGCCTTGCACCTAGTACAAGGAAAAAATCCTGTGATTGACATTCTTTTGCTGACAGGTTCTTCTATGTAATGACTATGGACTAAGATATCTTTTAGTGAGGCATTTTTTCTGTATATTATATTGGGCCTATCAGATATTAGGCGCCCGTTTATGCTATCTGTTTGTAGAATCCCCCAGTTTTTTTGGACCAGATCCCTGATCTTCGGTGATTCTGCTGAAAAAGCAAGAATTGACCTTACTGTTGTTGTATTCTCCTCTGCCTCTAACTCATTAGCAGGTCTCTTGGTTCTTAGTTCCTGTCTATCTTTCAAATGTACCTTGTCTATTGCACTTTTCAAGACTTTCTGTTGATATCCCCTGGATTTGAATCTTACAATAGACTCCTTTTCGGCCTCTGCGTAATCCCCAGGGAGTGAACAGTTTCTTTTCAACCTCAACAGTTCCCCATAGGGGATGCTGTTGATTAAACTGCGTGGATGCTGGCTGTGTGAATGTAAAACTGTGTTACCAGAAGTTGGTTTTCGGTAGAGTTTGGTACAGAGTTTATCCTCAGACTTGAAAACCAGCAAATCTAGGAAGGCAATCTCCTCCTTATTGATATTGCTTGTAAATTTAAGATTAAATTCATTATTATTCAAATGTCTGATGTATTCTTCTGCTTCGGCTGATGTTCCTCTCCATACAATAAAGTTCACCATGCGCCGCACCACTCGTCTCGGGTGCCCTCCCACACGTTGGTGATATCAGGGGTGGGCTGCATACTCTGCTCCCTGATATATATAAATACATACATATATATATATACATATATATATATATATATATATATATATATATATATATATATATATATATATATATATATAAGTCAATCTTTCATTGTTACTTCAAACAAGAAGCAGGCACGTACTCCTCAAAGGTGCGAAAGTTTTAACTTTATTGTATTTTCTCTTTTGTGCAAGTGCAAGTCTCTGATGCTTTTCGGCCGCGCTCAAGCGGCCTTGATCACATAAACGCACTGCGTTTCAAACTGTTCCTTTAAACCCAATAACCACGTGATGAGCACACAATAGGCATTGACAACAGACCACATACATATCAATTTCCTGCCTCTCTAAGAAAACAGACTTTTCCCATATATGATTTATTTCTGTATATGTACGATGTTTCTCACATTTTCTCGCCAGGCACCAGAATGGGTGGATTCAATTTGTATTGTGGCCATGCTATTTATGCACTCCAGTCCTCTATTTCTATATTCATTAGTAGAAAATGTTCACAAATTTATGGAACATGGCTTCACTGTAATAATTACTTCTACCCACAATATCTAATTGCTCACATCCACATATTTATCATATTGTTCATTACATATATTGAAACGACATTTCATTACATACTGGATATGCGTATGATGACAAATACCCTAATTTGTTTCCCAATGTAAAAGGGGCTTAATAAAGCTCATAAATAGATAAATACTTCTTTATGCATAAATGATTAATGTCACTATTACTAAGTTGCTCTGGCTAAAAAACATTATTTACAATGATGATATAAACAATTTAAAGGCTGTATGGGATATCGGAATCCTTTCTAATAACAAAGGCCTGAATGTCATTGCCCAATATTTACCACGTAAAGTGCAGCATGCCTAAAAGTGCCCAATAGTTTAAAGTGCTGAAAATGCTTAACATAGGGAAGTCTTATAGCAGCAACACCATAATATAATTTCATCATTGGTTTCACAATATCCTCTGCCTCTCTGAATATTAAGGTGCCTTCGTGTTCTAAAGTGACTAATGCTTAAATCAGACAAACGTCAGCTACCAGCAACCCCCTAATCATTTTAACATACAACCTCAGGAATTCGCTACGTCAATGAATTTAAAGTGCATTGGAGTATATATAATGTCTAATACTGGAAGGGGCATGTTGAGATATCATAGTTACCTAATATAGGTGAAGTCAAAGAAAGTTATGCAGATCTTCACTGGTGTTGAGCCCATTTGGTATCTTAGAATCCAGTTCCAATATGAACTTGGACTCAAACTGCCGTAACAGCTTCTCCCTATTGCCTCCTCTCCTCAACGCTGGCACTGCTCCTATTACATAATATTTCAAACTGTTCAATTTATTGTTATGTACCAGTTTAAAATGGCGTGCCACCGGATATGTAGGGTCTGAGTTTACTATAGCCCTGAGATGTTGTAAAATTTTGGTATGCACTTGTAATTTTGTGCTGCCCACATATCATAGGCCACAGGAATTCAAGAACATACACTGCAAACTCTGTCCTACAGTTGTAATGGCCCTTAATATCAATAGGCTTCACACTGAAGGCTGACTTAAAACTAGTGATGTTACTCCCAAATTTACAAGCCAGACATGAGCTACATTTGAAAAACCTTCTTTCGGGGACAACCAGTTCATTTTCTTCACTGTTTCAGGGCTACTGTTGACTAATGTGTTCCTCATAGATGGAGCTCACCTAAAAGTTAAGGTAGGTTTTTTAGGGAGAACTTGACCTAATGTAATGTCTGTTAGGACAATGGGCCATTGTTTATTGATGATAAATCTAATCTGTCTCTCTTGCCTACTAAAGGTAGTGATCAATCTGAGGTTATTAACATCATGACTGTCAGTGGGGTCACTATCAGAATTGTGGTGGGAACTTGTGGAGGTCTGAAGTAAAATTGATTCCCTAGATCTTTCAATGGCTTTTGTTCTAGCTCTTTTGATGATCTCAAAATCATATCCGTGCTCAAGGAATCTTTCAGTGGCAATATATATATGTATATTAAATCCAATCCCAAGATTGTCATTACACAAACGGGCAGAGACTCCAATTTTATACGTGCTTTTATTTTTATGCTGTTGCCATGTCCATCATGCGTTTCAGCCGCTGACCGCGTCCTTGATCACATGTACGCTGCATCATCATCCTACTTTTTTTATACAACTTATTCACCACATGATTATTGCTCATTTGCATAAAGCTGTGGATATGATAAACAAACTGCACATCCTTCTGGGCTTACAAACCATCATGAATTCTTCAATATAAATACACTAAAAACATTATTTTAAATATATCTTACTGCTCAGTGCACAATTAAAACATGTTTAGCCATTGAAATCATGTGTAAAATTCAATTTGCGATTTGCTTATATGCATTGTCAAATTGATAACTACTCTAATGAGCTTATACACTTTTGCTCTAATTTTATCTTAAGACTCACATAAAATCATACAACCTTGACGTAGTTCACCAAATCAAATCTGATTCATTATTAAATCTTCTACATTCCAATGCATAATGATATATTGTTAGACATATGTCCACGCTGTGACTACTTAATTAAAGTGCTAAGTATATAAAATGCTTCCATATACAGTGCTAGTGCCAGCTAAAATAATAAAAATAATCACAATCCAGATAAATATGAATATAAAGATACATCAGCAGCTGTGTCTATACTCTCTAATTTTGTAGTTAAATTACTCACTACTCTTCCCCATGCATGACAATTGCCCATATGTACTTGGCGAAATGTGGCATTAAGTATATACCTATATCATTATTTATCAGGATCACATTGATCTGAAAATATTATTATAAAGAATTATTTATACGTAAAAGCCCTTGATAAATAATTAGTTATTATTAATAATTGTGCAAATCCTCGCTGATGTTAAGACCTTTTGGGGTTTTGGAGTCAAGTTCTAATATATATTGGGTTTCTAGCTGTCGTAATAGTTTCTCCCGATTACAACCTCTTCTCAAAACCGGGACTTCATCAATAACAAAATAGTTCAATTGACTTAAATTGTTATTGTGAAATTGTTTGAAATGGCGAGCCACTGGTCATGTAGGATCAGAATTGAAAATGGCCCTTAGGTGTTGTAATATTCTCAAATGCACCTGTAGCTTGGTACTGCCCACATACCTGAGCCCACAGGTGCATTCCAAAACATCCACAGCTTACTCTGTTCTGCAAGTATATAGTCTTTCTATTTCCACAGGTTTAGAATGAAATGGTGTGGTAGATTGAGTAGTGTTGGTCCCAAATCGTCAAGCCCTGCATGTACTGCATTTATGAAACCCTCTCTTTGCCGACAACCAGTTAGTTTTAGTAATCACTTCAGGGCTACTTCTGACAAGTACGTCTTTCATTGAAAATGCCTGACGGAACGTTATAACTGGTTGTTTCGATACTATGGGACCCAAAGTAGAATCAGGAAGTATTATTGGCCATTGCTTATTTAGAATAGATCTAATGTCTCTCTCCTGATTGCTATAGGTAGTAATTAGCCTCACATCTATCTTATCGGTTTCACTGACATTTAAGAGATCCTGTTGTAACTCAACCAACTCTGGCTCCCCAAATAGGATCAATTCTCTAGATTTCTCATTTGCCTTAGCTATTGCTCGATCAATTGTTTTCTCCTTGTAACCCCTCTCTCTATATCTTTGTTTGGCCTCTAGTTGAAATTGGATCAAATCACTTTCTAGGCTACATATTCTACGTAAACGTAGCATCTCCCCGTAAGGGATGCTGTCAATCAGGTGCTTTGGGTGAAAACTTGAAGTGTAGAGTTGCCTGCAGTAGATTTGCGATGTAATTTGGAGTCTAGTGTATTATTGTTAACAGAGATTTGTACATAAAGGAACTCAATGGTTGTGGCACTGATTTTGGCTGTAAATTCCAAGTTCATATTGTTCTCATTTAATTTGAACACACAACAAAAACATTGTCAATAAAACATAACCATGTTATTATATGCTCTTTCCACTCTCTTTGATATACTATCTTAAGTACCTGCTCCTCCTGCCAGCCC
Source organism: Calotriton arnoldi (assembly GCA_963921515.1). NCBI lineage: Eukaryota > Metazoa > Chordata > Amphibia > Caudata > Salamandridae > Calotriton > Calotriton arnoldi. The sequence continues at coordinate 9,297 of CAWUFW010024782.1, read as the reverse complement.
ACGTGCAAGCACGCGTAACTGGGGGAGAAGCAGGCACCCATAGCCACCCCCCTGAGTTGCTGAAAAACCTCATTGCCAAACATAAAGAAATTGTTTTTCAAACACAAATCAATCATAGCAAAAATCAATTGTTGTGATTGGAGAATTGTACAGGTCTAACTTTAATAAAATGTTCATACGCTCTGAGTCCATCCTGATGTCGAATGCTAGTGTAAAGAGATGTAATGTCCAATGACATCAAAATGTATGTCCAGTAGCGGCCGGCATGACTTGCGGGTGGGGGGCGGGTGCGGAGTCGCAGGTGAGGGCTGTGGGGGGGTGTCGCACGGGGGAATAAAAAAAAGTAAACTCACCTTGAGGCCGGGTCCCACGTCTTCTCTGCTCCTGCTCACCTGCCTCCAACAGGAACAGGAAGCAGGCAACCAGGCACCCTCTCCTAAGCCAATCACAATGCTGCAATGCAGTGTTGTGATTGGTCTGAGCGCTCAGCCTGGGGGTGGAGGGGTGGGCATGTTCTCCATGCAGGCTGTAATGCAGCCTGCATGAAGAACACTGAAAGTGTGCATGATTGGTTTGGGTGGCCCGAGAGGGCCAACCAAACAGTCATTGCGCACTTAGGAGTGGGCAAATCACTCCTGCCCTGCTCCATTAGCAGAGCAGCACCACCCACTCGCCGGCCTGCAAAGGAAACAAACAATGGTAATAACTGAAAGTTATTACCATTTTAAGTTTTCCCTTCTCTCACTGCGAGAAAGCAGTGGGTTGATGCTCCATAGCGGAGGAGCCGCCACTGTGTATTCATCAGACCGGGGTATGTCATTCACCTTCTTCAGAAAATCTCCAGTATCCTTTAAGTATGAAGGTAATTTAAACACAAATTCTTGAAGGAAGAAATCAACATACCGGGATTATTTTTCAAATAAGCCATCCCTTGCTGAAATAATTGGACAGCCTGGTGTTGGTGCTGTTCCTTTGTGTATCTCAGGGATAAAGTACAGTACTGGCATCACAGGAAAGTCATTATTTAAAAATTGAAATTCTCCATTAGACAATAAGCAATCATGTTTCCATTTTGTTAAATCACGTTTCAAATTGTTCCTGAATTTCTTCACTTCTTGCAGATTAGATCTTCTGTAACAGGTAATGGTAATTCAAGTGTCTGTATGCTTCCTCGAGATACTCTGATCTTGGCTACAATACAATGTTTACACCTTTATCAGATTTGTTTATGACCACCTGGTTAATCTTCTGTAGTTTCTGTATTAAATCAAAGTATTGTCTCTCTTGAAATTTGTATTCTTCATTTTCCGCTTAGTCTTATGTTGTAGCGACTTGATTTCTTCTACAAGTACATCATTGAAGGTATCGATTGCATTATGCGGCATCTGTGTGTATATATATATATATATATATATATATATATATATATATATATATATATATATATATATATATATACTCATGTGAAACCCGGAAGCCCGGCGCTTCAATCACGGCGGTCCCAGAGGGGTTCCGTGACCCTTACATCAAATACAACTCTCTCCGTTTCAGGAAAAGAACTTCCAGGACACCCAAGGATGCTTCACTCGTTTATTCAGGCAAGGTAGCACCTCACCAACGCGTTTTGCTTTACAGCTTTATCACGGTGCGGTCAAAGCCTCCATACTGCCATATTTACATACGTAATCAATGAAAAGGAAGAAGGACAACATTTAATATATATATATGTATATATTGGTTTCAATATATGCCATACTTAACACTGCATCTATGACAAAGATCTAATACTATGACTGTGGTGAGGAACATTCTAAATTGCATTTAGGCAGAGATATGAATCACTAATTATTGTGAATCAATGATTTTGGAGTGAAACACAGCAACAGTCAAGGTTTTAATGGACACATATTTATTTAATTATTTCAATGTTTTTTATATATATTGAAATGTTTATATGTGTTTATGATTGATTTAGGAGTGTAATGTTGTTTAGTTACAAGGCATATCCAACATAAGTATGGTTTTAATGGCCTGTTCAATAAGATGTCGATCTCGGAATAAGGGTGTACGTACACAAATTCTGATAAGCGCGCATATGTATTGGCTGTTAAAAATGGAACAGCGTGGCCACATAATATCGGATGATGTTATATATGTACATATTTATTTATTTTATTTATTTATTTGTTTTATATAGCGCACGAATCACCCCATAAGGGTATCTCAGCGCATGGACTGCCTAAGAATGTCAAGGAGAAATGATCAAAACAGCGATGTTTTTAACAGTTTCCTGAAAACCAGGTAATCTGTGCATTGTCGCAGCGATAGGGGAGTTCGTTCCAATAGAGAGGGGCAATATGGTAAAAAGCCTTACCTCCTTGGCGGGATTTTTGAAACGGGGGACTTGTATCAGGGCTTTAGCTCCTGAGCGAAGTGGTCTAGAAGGTACATAACTGACAAATTTGTCATTTAGGTAGCTGGGGCCTAATTTGTTGACGGCTTTGTAGGCCATACAACAAATTTTAAATTTAATTCTTTTCCGTATGGGCAGCCAATGTAATTTCTGGAGTAAGGGGAGGGAGGCAGTTCTAGGGGGAGCATTGGTTACCAATCGAGCCGCCGTATTCTGGACAACCTGTAATCTACTTAAAGCACTTTCGTTGGCTGAAATGAACAGTGCATTACAATAATCCAGGCGACTTAGGATTAGTGCCTGGATCAAGGTTTTCCGGGAAGATAACGGCAAAAAAGGGAAGACTCTTCTGAGCATGCTGAGGTTGTGGAAGCAAGCTCCGATGGTAGAAGAGACGTGGTCTCCCAGTGTAAGTTTATGGTCCAATCGGACTCCTAGATTTTTTACCACCTGTTTAGGACAGGGTGTGTGGCCCAATTCCTCTGGCCACCAGCTAGGGGACCATTTCACCGTAGCCTCGCCAAACAACATTATTTCAGATTTAGCCGTATTCAGTTGTAAATAATAAATTTTCATCCATTCCGCTATGGTCTTCATTCCTTCACCAAAGGTGGTTTGAATATTGGGGTTGGATTTATCAAGTGAGAGGAGTAATTGAGTATCATCCGCATAGGATATGGGGATGAATCCCAGTTTCCTCAACAACCTCGCTAAGGGAGTCACATAGATGTTAAACAAGGTTGGGCTCAAACAAGAACCCTGTGGTACTCCCTTGGTCACCTTGGTGGTTTTATAATGGTACGGGCCTAAATTGACGGTTTGTGTTCTGTTTGATAGAAAATTAGACAACCATTTTAAGGCATTTCCTGTGATGCCTATATCACCCAATCTACTGAGTAATATTTGGTGGGAGATGGTGTCAAATGCTGCGGAGAGGTCAAGCAGCACCAAAAGTACCGCTTGACCCTCATCCAGCAGCATTCTAATATTGTCTGTAACTGCCACGAGAGTGGATTCCGTGCTGTATCTAGGACGGAATCCCGATTGTGAGGAGTCCAGAATATTATTGGCTTCAATAAAATCAGAGAGATGTGTGTTGATGTGCTTCTCCAAGATTTTTGTGTGTAGGGGAAGGAGAGAGATGGGTCGGTAATTTGTAACGTCTTCTGATGATGTTTTGGAATTCTTTTTAATCGGGATTATTTGTGCGGCTTTCCAATCTAGAGGGAGGACTCCTTCCCTCAGGGAGCTATTAAGAATATCACATATAGGGTTGGCTAATTGTTTGTGTAGAGTGGCTATAGTTTTTGCAGGTATGATGTCCAGTGGAGAGCCTGATTTTGCGCATTTTAAAAGTGCTTCTGTGCCTTCAACTGTGAGTAATGGGAAATGTTCTAACGAACAAATTGGTGCCGGGATATGTAGTAGTTCCATTTCCAGATTAGTTTGAGAATTTATTGTGGAAGTAATTTTGTCATAGATCGTGTCAATTTTCTGAATGAAGTGGCTGGCTATGTTATCACACAGCGTTTGCGATGGAACTGACTCTGTGTCACAGGCTGTGGGACTTGTGAATGTTTTTAAAATTTGATAGAGGCATTTCTGTGAGCTCCCTGCTTGTTCAAGAGTGGTTGCAATGTGGGTTTTCCTTGTTTTAGTGAAGTAACTAAGATTTAAATATTAGCAACAGTCTTTTTTCTATGTTGGTTGGGGTCACATGTTATGCAAATGAAATGAAAAAAATGTTTAAAATGTCTCACCGAATGCCATTTCCGTATGTGATCAAGGCCGTTCTACCGGCCGAAACGCGTCATGACTATGATGAGAAGAGAATAAAAATCTTATCGCACAAGTAAGAGGAGTTCGAGCGTTCTTTCTCGCCGCTTTGGAGGTTAAAGGTGCAGCACAATTGGATTTGATGTATATATATGTATATATATATATATATATATATATATGTTCACTGAAAAAACCATAGGTTTCAGGGACAGTTGGAGGTTAAAGGTGCAGCACAATTGGATTTGATACTACACGGAAGTGGGTCTGCTTCCTGTCACGAACCCCCTCGCTAAAAGCAGGCAGCCGTCTTCAGCCGTTCAAAGCCAGAAGCATTCCGGAAGGAAACCACGATGGCAGCCCCCTGCGCAACTACGAAGAATATCACCAGCTATGGAACAGCAAGGGTTGTGTCGGAGGACGCACCTAAATCAGTATTCGGAATCGGTGAGTGAAAGTTGTGAGAGTGCAGGTGGGGAGGTTTTGGCGATATCAGTTTTCCCCAGCGTTGAGAAGTAACAACGCGGGATTCTCACAACCCATCATCATGTCTGCGGATACTATGCGGGAGCGCGAGGCGGCAGCCGATGAACTGTTCAACAATTTACCTAGCACCACAGTTCACAATCAAGTAACGCAATTGAGCGTTAATGAAATCAATGAGAAATTTTTACTTAAAGAACTTGAAAAGTGCATGAGATCGGAAATGACTAAATGGTGGGAACAAAGATCACTGCAAAAATATGAGGAGGTAGGACGAGTTTCCCGAGGGTTACGGATTCTATTGGCCCCGAGTTTTGACAACCCGAACCCTAACATGTTTAAAGAATGGGCATCCAGTAATTTGACTGCATCAATGAATCTGGTAAAAATACTGATTAAGTATGCGCCGAGTGATCGAGAAGACTTGTTAAAAGAAATAGACAAACTAAATGAGCAACTGAGTAAATTAGAACAAACTGATTACATAACAAGAACAAGAAAAGAAATAGCAGACAGGCTGAAAAAACAAGAAGAGAAAATTAAAACAAGAAAGGCCTACAAATTCGCCCGAGATAAGGCTGATTACGAGCTATGGAAAGTATTTACAGTCTCCCGAAAATACGACCAGGCCAAGAAAAGGCGTTTTGGTAATACCATCAAAACCTGTGATTAACACAAATGAGGGAGCGAGCGCTAGCACTAGCGCAGCTAGTATGGAAATGTCTGGTTCGGAATTGAGTTCTCTAACGAGTGAGAGTGAATCAGAAGATGGGCGACCAAACACACTTAATGAGCCTGATGAAAGAAATAAACTAAGCCCTGCAGAAGAGCTGAATTTTTTATTGGAGGACCGCCGTCAGACGTTGCACCCACGGAACCAGAAAAAACCTAAAAAAAAAAGAAGAAACTAGAGGCGCAGAGAAAGGCGCAAATGCAGGCGGAAGTAAGCCAAGAAAAACTCAGTGGCGGAGGAGATAAAACCGGATGACAACACTGTAGTGAATTTGTCTTCTGAAGTATTATCAAAAGCAGAAACTCAGTTTCTGGCTCGCGGACTTTCTTATTGCCCGGAGAGCAATTTTAATTATGGACGCACTAGAATTGACATCTTTAGTTATATTAGAAAACTAAAACTGAAAAAATTCTTCACTATCAAAGAAGGAAACAAAGAGTATAATACTAGTACAAGAAAAGAGAGTGGTGATGAAACCAGGCGCGATAATCTTCAAGTTTCAGATGCGCATTTGCTAATTACCTTGCATTAATTGAATACTGCAAACAATCCGAATCAATCAGAACATCCAGAACAAGAATCAACACAGATCAGATTGGAAGCAATTGATATATCTCAAGCGAGCGCTGGGATCAGCCCCTTCAAGGCCAAGTCTACATTTTATCCAATGATGCCAAAAGATGCCATCAATATTTTTCACGATTGAGTGACCGAGGATTTGAAACATCTATATCGTACAACTAATTCAAGCAATAAAAGAAGGAAACATCATGAAAACAATATGAGAATCTGATAAAGAAATTAAAAACTAATCAGGAAGTTGTAATTAATAAATCCGACAAGGGTGGCAACATCGTCATCTGGCCACGCAAAGAATACATTCAAGAGGCAACTAGGCAACTAAGCAACACAGACTGCTATGAGAAAGCCACCATGACAGAATACTTAAAGTCAAAGGAATCGCTAAAAAAGAGCCTATTATCTTGGAAGAGACAAGGCCTCATATCAAATCAGGAATACAAATATTTACATAATGAATTTCCTATTGTGCCAACTATGTACCTTATACCAAAAATACACAAAGGGGTGACGCCAACGCCGGGCAGACCGATCATATCTGCTTTGGGAGGAATAAGTGAGAATATAAGCAGATATGTTGATTATTTTCTCCAGAGTCATGTCCAAGCACTTCCTACGTATATAAAGGATACTAGTGATTTCTTAAATAAGATCAAATCCATACAATGGTCATCAACTTTACTTTTAATAACTTTGGACATAGAATCGCTCTATATGAGCATTGACCACCGTGTGGGGCTAACAGCGGTCAAACATTATTTGGACACTAGATCTTTAAATTTGCACAGCCACAATATCATGCTGCTTGAACTCATCAAATGGTGCCTTTTTAATAACTTTTTTTTGTTTGGAAAGGAAATGTAAAGACAAATACGCGGGGTAGCAATGGGAGCCTGCTTCTCTCCCAGCTATGCGTGTCTACACGTAGGCTGGTGGGAGGAGCAGGTTCTAAGGGGGAACTATGCTACAATGTTTGCCACCCATGTACAGTATTGGCTACGTTTTATTGACAATGTTTTTATAATATGGAAGGGGATCGTACAAGTGCAGAGACCTTCATTAAAGAAATCAATATAAGCAACTTTAATTTAAGATTTACGTCACAGATCAGCCAACAAAAAGTAGATTTTTAGATACTACTGTATATGTAGTTGGGAACAGATTAGAGACTACCCTACATAGAAAACCCACAGCTGGAAATGCCACCTTGCACGCCAGAAGCTCACATCCTAAACACCTAATTAGGAGTATTCCTTATGGAGAACTAATTAGATTAAAAAGGATATGCAGCACTAAGGAAGAACTGCTCAAATGCACACAGGAAGCCATACTAAGATTTAAAGCAAGAGGGTACAATGAAAGTATCCTTAAGGAAGCGAGAGAAAAAACTGAGTTGAAATCTAGGGATGCTTTATTAGAACCAGGCAGTGTCAATGTGAATGGAGAGCTAGATCTAGCACCAGGTAAAATAGTGAAATATGACACAAATGATACACCTCGTCTGATCACAACTTATAATAAACAGCAAAGACAATTAAAGGCAATCCTCAATAAGAATTGACCTATAATATTAACTGATGCAGTGCTGGCACCCACGTTATCCCTAAACCAACTCTTACTTTTAGAAAAGCAGTATCAATGAGGGACCAGTTGGTCAAAAGTAACCCTGAAATAGTTTCCAACATCACCTGGCTCCAACCAAAACATGGCTTCTATAAGTGTGCTACATGCAGGGCCTGCAAGTTTGGTGAGAACAAAACCCATTATGAGACACCCTTTAGCCATAAAAGTATACCAATAAGGGGCCATTTCACTTGTCGCACAGAATATGTAATTTATGTGCTAACTTGTACATGCAATTTGAAGTACATTGGAAGTACCAAATTGCAAGCACATGTGCGCATCCTGCAGCATCTGAGGGCAATAGTAAACAATGATGCAACTTACCCAGTGGCCCGCCATTTTAAGGCTGTGCATTGGAATAGCTTAAATTGCCTGAAATACTATATAATAGATGCAATTCCGGTCTTACGGCGTGGAGGGAACAGAGAGCGCAGGTTGCGACAATTGGAAACTTGAATGATCATGGAGTTCGATAGTAAGACCCCAATGGGACTTAACACCACAGAGGATCTGCATAATTTGCTATAAACACCATAGATTAACTGCCATGGATTTAGGTCTGATCAGAATTATTAATTTCTCGTAAAAACAACTGTGGGAGTATATGCTAGGATATTTTGTTTAATATCGTATAAACAGCCTCCTTAGCATATACATGAATGTTTAAACTGTTTTTTTGTATATATACTAATTTTGAAATAAAACCCTGTGAAAAAATCCCTCCAAAAAAAAGAATATATTTTAGATTAGTGTAAAAAAAAAAAACAATATTTGCCTGTTTGCAGTTATATACACTTAGCACTTTCCAGCACTTTGCACAATAATGCATAATTTTGCACATTAATACACAAAGGCACCTGTAGGAGGTGAATTACGAGAATAATGCTGCTATAACCAAATCAAACTAGGATGTATTGTTCAATGTGGTTTCAATATATGCCATACTTAACTGCATCTATGACAAAGATCTAATACTATGACTGTGGTGAGGAACATTCTAAATTGCATTTAGGCAGAGATATGAATCACTAATTATTGTGAATCAATGATTTTGAAGTGAAACACAGGAACAGTCAAGGTTTTAATGGACACATATTTATTTAATTATTTCAATGTTTTTTATATATATTGAAATGTTTATATGTGTTTATGATTGATTTAGGAGTGTAATGTTGTTTAGTTGCACGGCATATCCAACATAAGTATGGTTTTAATGGCCTGTTCAATAAGATGTCGATCTCGGAATAAGGGTGTACGTACACAAATTCTGATAAGCGTGCATATGTATTGGCTGTTAAAATGGAACAGCATGGCCACATAATATCGGATGATGTTATATATGTACATACCTTGTATTAGTGAAGTAACTAAGATTTAAATATTAGCAACAGTCTTTTTTCTATGTTGGTTGGGGTCACATGATATGCAAATGAAATGAAAAAAAAATGTTTAAAATGTCTCACAGAATGCCATTTCCGTATGTGATCAAGGCTGTTCTACCGGCCGAAACGCGTCATCACTATGATGAGAAGAGAATAAAAATCTTATCGCACAAGTAAGAGGAGTTCGAGCATTCTTTCTCGCCGCTTTGGAGGTTAAAGGTGCAGCACAATTGGATTTGATGTATATATATATATATATATATATATATATATATATATATATATATATATATATATTCACTGAAAAA